>JAXIVJ010001082.1:25000-42500 GCA_036785665.1 Chirona hameri | reverse complement strand
GAAAAAAAAGCCAGGAAGATGGAAAAACAAGCTTTCGGCATTACGCAATCATCAAGTTTCTTGATAATGGCGATGTAATGGCAAGGAAACTTGATCATGGCGTACCTGATGTCGAAAGCTTGTTTTTCCATCTTCCTGGCTTTGTTTCTAAAAATAAAAATATCTGACATGGTTCAGATCATTTTCCCTTGCATAATATTAATTATAACAATGTCATCCATCCTCGCCCGCATTAAGTCACTAAATTCGCTATATCTCGAAACATTTTGACGAAATTGCTTCATTTTTGCACACAAAAACGTAAAATTGATGTAGAAGGTACCGAAAATTTCACGTTCATAGCGCTATTGGTTTTTGAACTATTGCGAAAGTTCGTCAGGGGCCGTTCTTCGCCCCCCCCCCCCCATCCCCCAAGTAAATGGCGGGTTAATCGAAGTACTCCCGCTCGAGCTCAACTCAAGTCGGCTTCCAGAAAACGGTACATTTAATTATGATGTACCAGGCTGCCATAGTGGACAGAGGTGTGTCTGTCTCGTTACACCGCCGAAATGCTGGCCATTCTTATCAAAACATTTCCCATTCACAACAACCAGTTCGGTACACAGGAGGGAGGGGGCGTCACTGACCCGTGTCCAGGTCCTCAATGGAGGGAGGGAGGCGTCACTGACCCCGTGTCCAGGTCCTCGATGGAGGGAGGGAGGTCCTCGATGGAGGGAGAGAGGCGTCACTGACCGTGTCCAGGTCCTCGATGGAGGGAGGGAGGTCCTCGATGGAGGGAGGGAGGCGTCACTGATCCCGTGTCCAGGTCCTCGATGGAGGGAGGGAGGTCCTCGATGGAGGGAGAGAGGCGTCACTGACCCCGTGCCCAGGTCCTCGATGGAGGGAAGGAGGTCCTCGATGGAGGGAGAGAGGCGTCACTCACCGTGTTCAGGTCCTCGATGGAGGGAGGGAGGTCCTCGATGGAGGGAGGGAGGCGTCACTGATCCCGTGTCCAGGTCCTCGATGGAGGGAGGGAGGTCCTCGATGGAGGGAGAGAGGCGTCACTCACCGTGTCCAGGTCCTCGATGGAGGGAGGGAGGTCTTCGATGGAGGGAGAGAGGCGTCACTCACCGTGTCCAGGTCCTCGATGGAGGGAGGGAGGTCCTCGATGGAGGGAGGGAGGTCCTCGATGGAGGGAGAGAGGCGTCACTCACCGTGTTCAGGTCCTCGATGGAGGGAGGGAGGTCCTCGATGGAGGGAGGGAGGCGTCACTGATCCCGTGTCCAGGTCCTCGATGGAGGGAGGGAGGTCCTCGATGGAGAGAGGGAGGCGTCACTCACCGTGTTCAGGTCCTCGATGGAGGGAGGGAGGTCCTCGATGGAGGGAGGGAGGCGTCACTGATCCCGTGTCCAGGTCCTCGATGGAGGGAGGGAGGTCCTCGATGGAGAGAGGGAGGCGTCACTCACCGTGTTCAGGTCCTCGATGCGGGTCATAACCCCCATTTTCATCTCTCGCCGATCCGGCGGCGTCTCCGGGCACGGGTAGAGCGTGGCGCGGAAACCCTCGCAGATCTTCTTCACGCGGGTCTTCAGCTGCTCGCCTTGGAAGAAGATGATAAACACCGACTTGTATACTTGGTCTCCCTGCGGGGAACGGGGCGGAGCGAGAGGTCAGGACATCGACCGGTGCGATAAATACGTCGCGCTTGTTCAAACGGGACTGGAATAAAAAAAATATATAATTAACATGGAGATCATGACATTACCAACATCTCTTCTTCAAAGATAAGCTACACAGATAATCCAGGCATTGATTTGTAATCAATATAGCTTCGATACGCCAGGATTCGATAGACAACACCGAAGTTCCGGATGCGTTTATGACACTGACAACTTCGGACGAGAAGCATCCCGTCAGTCCGCTGGTCTCGTTATCAATCTGTTTACAAGGCACGCCGTATCATACCAGAAATATCCCTCCTATCTCAGACCACTCGAGTCAGACGTAACCAGCCGCCTGCGTCTGCATTGAATCAAGTCCGTGGGAGGTCTGATGGTGCTTCAAATCCCAAATAAAACAAACATTTGAAATGTCAACGTTCAGCAATGACAAATCCGATCATGAAAGCGTTGCTGATAACATGAAATCAATACACAGTCGCTGTGCGAAACTTTATCGAAGGAAAGGATGATCACACAAAGCGCCCATGTACCGTCGCCTTATCAACCCGAGTCACCAGTCGGAACATTCTGAGGTGCAAAAACTACCGAAAAATTATACACCGGCACCATGCTTAAACAACCAAATCAGAAGTGTCACGAATATACCGACATATGGGCCGCATATACGTTACCACGTACCGCCGAAATGCCACGGCGTACCGTCATATCGGTACGGCGGTATCGAAATACTGCAGCTCTAATTACGACGCAAACACCACCGAGTCAAAGTCCTCGCGAGTCGAGGTTGGGCCGAGCTGATGACTCACCGAGACGGGGTCCTCGAGGGCCGACTCGATCTGGGCCTGTCGCACGAACACATTGCCGCGGCACGCGCGCCACAGCATGCGCTCGAAGCCGGGCATCCGTTCGCGCTGGATCACGCCGGCCACGAAGCTGGGGACGCCGCACACCGCCGGTCAGACAGCGCTCCGGTGGTTAGGCCGGGGACCGCAGGACTCGTCACTCGGTCTGCCGGTCCCGGTTCGGTTGGCTACACATCGTCAATCAATCGAGCGGTCGTTTAGTTGGTCGGTTGGTCGCATGTCACGCGGTCGGGTGGTCTTTTTTGGTTGGTCGGTTGGCCACACACCATCATTTGGTCGTTGCAAATTATTTGAGTGGGTGTTTCGTGGACAGGCGTACAGGATGGGAGAGGGGGAGGACATCATGACATGTAGCTCCTCCGATAAACTCGAGTAACATAATCGGACGAAGGAGAGGGAAGAAAGACGATCTGCTGGGACAGCTTTCGGGATAATGTTGGAGTCGTAGCGCAAACGGGGGGGGGGGGGGGGGCTCATGGCTATTTATTTGTAATCCAAATAAGAGTACACCCCGAGGAGGCAGGATAGGAAGGCACTGTCGGTGTGCATTTTCGGCTAAGAATGCCTAAAATGACCATCTGTAAATTAAATCTTGAATAGCACGGGGGAAAGCTGACCGTCTGAGTCCAGGTACAGTTATGTGTGCGATCGGGTACACGACGGCACCTAAAATAACAGCAGATCACAACCACAAAATACCGCTGGCGGCGGATAAAACTACGAACTGAAAACCAGTGCTTGAACAAAGGCGACTATCACATGATCACATAATTGATGTGACACCAGTATCTTTGCCACGCCTTCTCAGACATGCAAAGCGGCGTTCTGGGTGACATTTTAGGACAAATTCAAGACATATTTCGAGCATACTGTATAAGCATGTCATATTCCTCGTCAACTCAACGATAAAACACACGCTATAGTCACTATGAACATAAGAATTCGGCTATCTCGCAAATAATCCTGCGTAAAATGAAGCACTTACTGACGAGAGTAGTTCAACACAAAATCAAGACAGGGGTTGCACACCAATGTGCAAGAAGTTTTGACTTAACAATAACTAAATAAAATATGGCAAAAATAAAGCAAATCCCTTAAAAGTAGAGACAAGATCGCAAAAGTCCGCATCGCAACCCAATGTAAGCAATCGCAAATCGCTTTTTGGGCAGCGTTGGCCGTGTCTAAATAAGGCACTCAGAAACTCAAACAAGCATGCTCAACGCCGAGTGCATTCCAAACTATTTTTCTCAAATCCATTGATGAGTTCAAGAACAACGTAGTGTCTCCGAGTGGAAAATATAGCCAAAGGAAAGGAAAATAGACAGAGACTCCGCAATCCAAGCAGTGAAAGAGGATCAAACCTTTCAGCAGACTGGCCACCATCACATAGCTCAACGCCGGTGTGAATCGCATCAGTAAACTTCAGCGACGGCTGCATAATGTCAGGCATTTTACAAACTTCCTATAAGGCGCCGACACCAAACCCCTCCTAAATAAGAGTACCTTGTATTTGCAACGGGAATTTATACATTACGCATCGCACTTCTTATTATTATATTCAACAATGAAAGAATCCTAGAGGGAAAATTGACCAATGATCAAACTGATCAATGAATCAACAAAGAAGCTGATTCGAACAGCTACTTTCCAAGACCTCCCAACATGAGTGTCGCCGAGACCCGTCACCGTTCAAGAGATACGCACCTGAGCTGCTTGACCGAGGACGACTTGCCCACCTCGTCGTTGGAAAGCAGCGCCTGCTGAATGCCGTCGGGCACGTGCTGGGTGCCGTCCCTCTGCGCGCCGCCAGACGGGACCGTCAGGGGTGGGGGCCCGGGCCGGGCGACTGGTACGGGGCCACGGAGACCAGGAGCGTCAGGACGGAGGCCGGGGGAGGAGCGGGAGCGGCGCGGTGTGTGGAGAGGAGTCAGTGATGTGTACTGTGTATGTCAGGCAGGCCGCCCGCCACCCATGCCTTCCAGGCTGACCCGTCACCGCGGTTAGTCTCCGGAGCTGCCCCGCCGCGTGCAGCCCGCTGCCCCACCACCGGTGCCGCCGGGCACTGCACTCACCGTGTCCGCCCCGCGCGGTCAGTCTGAGAGCGCTGCCGCCGCCACCGGCCTCACTCACCCGAGCTTCAGCGACTGGCCGGCCGACTGGATACCCTCCTCGACGAGCAGCTGGGCGTTCTCGTCGTCCCTGTTGGCTTCTGACATCTGGTGGGTAACATAGTGATACTGAGGCTCCTGGGGCGAGAGAGGCGATACGTCACACCGTCTGACGGGGGCCCGGCCGCCGGGCTCCGGCACGCCGCCACCCGCCCTCCCCGCCGCGCCCCGCCCTGCCGCGCGCGTTCAGTTAGTCACCCACACAGACACGAGAGTTAGGCGGCGTTACGGACGGCGGCAGTGGCGGCGACGGCGGGGGTGCGGCGCGCCACCGGCGGCCAACAAAACAGGCAGATGCAACGAAACAACCAACCAAGCGAAACGTGCTACGGCCACGCGCGCCACGGCCACACATGCAGACCGAGCAGGCCCCCCAGCGGCAGAGTACACCGCTGCGTGCCAGCTAAATAACGGGGTTATTCGGCGTATGTGTGCTAGGAATTAGGTTCAGGGAAAGCTGTGGGGGACAGGCAATAGCTAACGAACAAAACGACAACACAAAGACGAAAAGCCCAGCTAGTAATTCGAAACAATATCAACGTTGAAATCAAAACAATATTAACATAACTCGATAAAGCAAGGTTTCCGGAGAAGGCCCCCGTCAGTCACAGTATGTCTAAATAGATTCGTTTGCTCAGTTACGTTATAAACAACTTCAACTCAACCCGTCAGAAACACACACAAAGGCAATCCCAGTCACTGAAGTCCAAAGCATTGCTGACGTCAAATGCAACGGAGCACTCAAAGCAACAATTAACTTACTTCGTCGAAGAACGTTTGAGTCTTTTGAAGAATGTGCTTGAGCTCGGTAAGTTCCAGGAAGTTCTTCTTCAGCGTCTCAGCGTTGTTGTTAACCTCCTTCAACTCATTCTCCAGCTTTTCGAAGGTAGCCTGAGGGAGGACGACTACAGCTACAGCAATTTACACAACATTGTTACACAACCGCGCAAATTAACCAGTCACGTCCCAGTCACGTCACGACTGTATCTGGTGTCCATTCAACTCAACTTTGGTGTAAATGCGATGTTCTACATAGTCGGTTACATACACACCGGGCGGTTCAAAAGTTAGGAAACATATCTGATTCGCCACATCTTCAATGTGATGCGTGCTATCCTTCAATCAGAGCTCAGCCTGATTCGAGCCTAGACAAAACGTAATAAGCTGATGTCACCGAACCCAAGTGTCTTTCTTGTTAAAAAAATGGTGATAAGCCATTTGGTTTTGAAGGGTACTTCCCATAGATAGGGACATGTGTATTATCTCTAGCGAGCTAGCGGAATTAACTCGGCTTGTTATGTAGACGGTGTGGTCACTTGTCAAAACTGGAGCAGGAAATCGAATTTGTATGCCGTATAATACAAATAGATATGAATAGTGTGTTATATATCAAATCAATTTGCAAACAATTTCCATTCTAGAAACACAAAACTTTGTGTGCTTAACTAAAGCATCTTCATCAGATAAATTATATGTTCTCTAATCTTCACTCATGAATTACCATGCAACATGATTTAAACCTTCCTGAAAAAGACGAAATTGTCATGATTCAAAACCGCAGAATATGCATGTCAGATCATCTCTCGGGGGAACTCCTCCTCCACTATTCCAACACCCCCCCCCCCCCCCGTCCCACCACCCCTCTCCGTCCCGCCCACCCGGCCGCCGCGCCCGTCTGACCTCGAGGTCGATCATCTCCCTCGGCTGCGGCGCCTCCGGGTTATCCCCGGTATCCAGCATCGGGATGCCGTCCTTCTTGATCTCCTTCTCCAGATACCGCAGCTTGCGCTCCATCTCATCACAGCGACGCACCTCGTTCACAAACTTGCGTTGGAACGCGTTCACGTCCGGGTTTAGCTGAGAGGGAGGCGACACGTCAATGTCACACGTGCCAAGCATCGATGAGCGTGATGACTGTACGCGGCAGCAGCAGAGTTTCAACACAACTCCATATTAAAGTGAGCAATGTAAATGTTGAAATGGTTCTACACGATAGCAGCGATTTCAACACAACTTAATACGAAAGACTGAGGAAGTTAGATAAGGATACCAATTTTAAGCATACATCTTACGGAGAGGTTTAACCTTTGAACTCATCTGGAAATGTGTGTGACCACCAGTGGAGTGCCCAGAATGCGGACAACAGTGACTTACATCTCTGAACTGGACGAGGCCCAGCTCTCCGAGCTCGGAGACACAGGCATAGGCGGCCTCTGTCTGCAGGAAGAGCTGACAGAGGCTCATCTCCTCGCTGCGAAACAGCCCCCAGTCCGACATGGCTGCCGTCCTAGAACCGCAAAAACACACATTAGTGCACAGCAGCCGGGAGCCTTTGTTCTACCGGAAATACGGGTAATGTGAGTCGCATGAAATTGCCATGCGTTATTAGCGAGCTTTCAATGGGCAGACAAGCTGGCTCAGTGGTAAGACAAAAATCAGCTGCCAACAATGACAATTGGTGTCTCGGGGGGTGGGGATAGGTACGGACTCGGGGCTAAGTCACGGGGCCAGCTGCAGTCTCGGGGCTAAGTGCGGGCTCAGGGCTAAGTATAAACTCAGAGCTAAGGCAGTATCAGGGCTAAGTGCAAACTCAGATATAAGGCAGTATCAATGCTAAGTGCACTCAGGGCTAAGGACAGACTCAGCGCTAAGTGCAGACTCAGGGCTAAGTGCGGGTTCAGGGCTAAGTGCAGACTCAGGGCTGAGTGCACTCAGGGATAAGGATAGACTCAGGACTAAGGACAAACTCGGGGCTAAGTGCAGACTTGGGGCTAAGTCACAGGGCCAGCTGCAGACTCAGGGCTAAGTGCAGACTCAAGGCTAAGTGAATACTCCAGGCTAAGTGCAAACTCTGGCTAAGTGCACTCAGGGCTAAGGACAGACTCAGGGCTAAGTGCCAATGTCAACTCCCCCAGTCCAATACAATACAAACTACATGAAAACAATAATACATATGTAGCATCAGGAAAGACACAATGGTCATCCCAACGTAATTTCACCACTGCTACCAGGTAGCATAATGCCACAGTTGGACTTGACTGCAATGTTGTAGCGTGCATTAACACGCACACTGGAGGGGGGGGGGGGGCACTTTTGTGCCCCCCCCCCCCCCCCCTCCCACATGTTTTTCGTGAATATCTCGAAAACGAAGCGGAGCAGGGCGGTGTTTTTTGCGCGACATTAAAGCCAACTCAATAGTGGATTGTTTGACAAAAAAAAATCGGTTGGTACATTAAGTTATATGGATTTGCAATCTGAGATGGCAGCCAGAATCGAGGTTGGTGAAGAGATATCATCGGAACCAACAGTCGGATCGGGATGATTCAAACGCCATTTGGTAGCCAATGTCAATGTTCATCCCAGGCACAACTTTGGACACATTGCTGGTGACCTGTGACGTCACAGAGGTCAAATTCCAAAAATTGTGACATTTGGACAGATTTAACCTTTGTGACCTTGTTTGACCTTGAAGATATTGACTTAAGGTCACGCAAATTTCAGCAAATGTAGATCAACATAGCACCTACCTACTCTGTAAATTTGATTGTTCTAGCTCTCATACTTTCAGAGATCTTAGGGGGCACTAAAGTGCCCCCCCCCCCCCCCCCCCCCCCTCCAGTGTGTTAGTGGCATACCCAGGGTGGGAATTCTACTTTTTTTCGTTGGTGGAGGAGTACATATCTTCGCAAACAAAGAGTACAAAAATAACCTGATGGTAGGCCAAACATAAATACTGATATACTAATGAATAATGATGAATGATAAACTACAAAACAAAATTCCCCAGATCAAAAATATGCTGACAATTCTTGGCAAGTACCTATGCATTCATGCAGAAAAGCAATGTATACCTACTTAAGCACACATTTTCTTTTTCAGGACAACAATTCAGAACAATGCCAGAAAACTGTTACATCAACATGGGGCCTGGCGGTCATAACCAGGAAATGTGTCCATGACTGGAGAAAAAAACACACTAAAAGTGACTCATTTTAGAGTCACTTTTAGTGTGTTTTTTTCTCCAGTCTGGCTCTCCAACCGAATAACATTTCAAATCACGAACTGGCCTTCATATCATATAATTAAAATGATTTAAATGCTACTCAACAAAATACCCACCTTGAGATCAACCCCACAATAATCAGTAATCACAACTCACGTGTGCGCCGCGTGTGCGTCACCAACAAACAATGACAAAGGATGTAGTTTCACTACTCGCTACTATTCTATGAGCGAATGGCAAACGTCACGGGTACAAGGGAGCTAACGGCTAGCCATACTGGTCCAGCTCTCAATCAAGCTAGTCGATTGGTCAAAACCGAATAGGCTTCGGACGTCACAAATGTGAGTCAACATGTTACGGAGATAACCATCCCAGTGGGTTTTGCCATCAGCAAAGTAATTGTTACTCTTTTACAGAGTACTTGTTCTCCTTCTGAGGCTGGAGAATAATTGGTGGGGCAATTGGAGTAGGTCACACTGTGTTGTGGCATAGGGACCTATTCTAATTACATTTGTACTCCCAATAGTTGTACTCTCGTCAGTCTCTTAGGTTGATATCTCCGGAACCGTTCCACGCAGCGCCATGAAATTTGGCACAGCTATTGATGCATCTCTTTTGCATCTTCTGACTAAATTTGATGGCAGGGTCATGTCAGGTCAGGTCACCAGGTCACGTTAAGTGAGCCTACCTCAAAAACCAATCAGAACACTACCACAGAGTTTTGGAACGATCGATTTGAAACTCATGGGGTATGACAAGGTCATCAGGAACTACAATTCGTCTATCTCTATTTTTATAAAGAAAATCAAGGACTAATGACCAAATCAGTCAAAGGAGGATCCGTGGGTTGTGGGGGGAGCAAATCCAGTGGCGTATTTCCAAAAAGTTGTTGAGTGGGGGGAGAGAGGAGAGGAGGAAGGGGGTAGCGGGCTGTCGTCAGCCGTCAAGTTGTTTACCCGGGGTGGGGGTGGGGGGGGGGGGGGGAGTAGCAGACCGTCAGCCGTCAGCGATCTATATTCTATTCCCCGGCCTCTGCGCCGTGGCTGTTGTGTTGCGATGTTACGATAAATTAATTGCCGAGACTCTTTACCGATTGCGACGCTTTCAGCGCAAATAACCTGCATGAAAGGCACGGTGTATATTTTTTTCTGACGGTGTTTGCCTTGTGAGTTAGGTTTGTTCAAGGAAACTTTATAACTTTGTTTGGTTTGTTAACAGTTCAAGTTGGGACTTGGGTTTGTCTTTGCCTAAGCTTTTATTTTAATCCAGTGGCAGTGAGTGGATGGAGGTAATTGTGGTGTTGGCTACAATTCAGTCCAACTTTCCAAGCTAGAAGTCAACCTTCTATGAACAGGTTTTCTCTGCAACAAACACTTTTATTAGTTAATAAACAATAAATATTTCTGAGGAGTACAATAAAAAAATCAATTTTTACCAGTCACAATTTGGGAGTACAAAATGTGTTGGTGTATATGGAACCAACAAACGTGAACTTTTCCAACACTGGGCATACCCCTCTTCAGTGTGTGTGTTAACTGTTAAGCATTGAGAGCCTGGGGCGGGGGACAGAGCTATAACAACCCAGAGAAGACCTGTGTCAGATTTATTGGTGGCATGTGCCCACCATAATAAGTCAGCCAGGAGCAACCAAATTGCACCAGCCAACAGCTGGGTGGTATCATATTACCATTCCAGAGGGAGCAAAATTTCCCCAGCTTACATCCCACACCAGACAGCCAGGGTGGTATCATATGACAAGGCCTGCTTCCAGGGAAGTAGTTCCAGCCTCTCCCCCTCCCTCACAGTCTTCCCCGTTCCGATGCATGACACTATGCTGGGTTGGGGTATCATATCTCTGGTGACCTATTGGGGTATGGTGGTGCCAGTGGACAATATTGAAAATTGTATAGCAGGGCTACTCAGCTAGTCAAAATCCACAAGTCACTTAGTTAAAATTTGGTCATCATATGACCCACCCTCTAATCTCCATCCATGATCATCTAGAACTTTGGTTTAGACACAGTTCAGACTGATGATAATTGGGGCTTAAGGGTGCTGCCACAAGATCGATATAACAGTTCAGACTGTGGGCTGCACAATAGCTCCCTACTAGCAGGCAGTTTAGAACAGGGCTGATCAGTATAGAACACCAATTATCAACCCACTGTGGTATTCCCAACCCACTGCATTTGTTGCATCCATCAAATGATGTGCTGAAAATGAATTTTGCAATTTTATGTTCTGTGTTAATCTTCAGTGTGAGTTATGTGGTCCCTTCAAAATTGCCATGCATTCACAATCACAACCATCCTGTTTAGCTGAATGTCTTAAGACATAAAAGACATAAAAGAAAAGTGCAACAAAGAGCCTCTTGGGTCCATCCGAGGTTGCACCCCCCCCCCCCCCCCCTCCCCCTCCACCAGTCTCGCACCTTCAAATCACCTTACTCTACCTGCATAAAAGAAGGCTAATCCCACGAGTATTTATGAACTAATCCCTTCTCTGTAAAGTATTTATCTAATCTAATTTTGAAGGAAGCAGGTGTCACTGCATCAGCGACATCCCCTGGTAGCATATTCCAATGTCCTACAACCCTTCTACTGAAAAATGACTGTTGTAGCCTAGTCCTACTTTGTTTCATAATGAGTTTATGCTGATGACCTCTACCTCGATTTTCCCTATTGAACTCAAACATTCCCTTTAAATATCCAGAATGCTGACCATTTAAAAATTTGAAGACTTCAATTAGATCTCCTAGCCTTCTATATCTAAGTGAAAACATACCCAATTTCTTTAATCTATCTTCATAAGATAAACTACCAAGACAATTAACCATTTTTGTTGCCCTTTTTTGAACTCTTTCTAACAACCAGCAATCTTTCTCATATGTTGGAGACCAGGCTTGTACACAATACTCCAAATGTGGTCTAACGTATGCACAATACAGTTTTGTTATTACCTTTTCACTCTTGTAGGAAACATTTCTGTTAATGGCCCCTAGCATTCTAAGTGCCTTTTCCTAGCTTCTACAACCTGGTCTGATGCTGATAGTCTATTGTTTACCACAACACCTAAATCTCTTTCCTTTTCAATCTGCTCTACTTTCTGCCCACCCATTTCATACCTATGTTTACTGCTAACCCGTCCAGCGTACATAATCTTACATTTACTCAAATTGAATTTCATCTGTCATGCTCCAGACCACTCAACTAGCTTGTCCAGATCTGATTGAAAAACATCCTGATCATGTTTTCCTCTAATAATCCTGACAACTTTTAGATCGTCTGCAAATTTCCAGACTTCGCTGTCTATACTGTTCTCAATTGCATTCACAAATATTATAAAAAGCAATGGGCCCAGGACTGAGCCCTGTGGAACCCCACTGAGAACCTCCTTCCATTGTGATTGGCACCCATTCAATATAATCCTTTGCTGGCGTCCTGAAAGCCATGTTTCTATCCAATCCAGAATCTTGCCCCTGATCCCATGAATTTTAAGTTGCAACCCCAGTCTTGTATGGGGGACTTTGTCAAATGCTTTACTGAAATCAAGAAAAGCTACATCTAGCTGTTTACCCTGATCAAAGCTATGTTGCAACATCCAAAAACTCCAGAAGATTAGTTAAACAAGAACGGCCCTTCCTAAAGCCATGCTGTGTATCCTTGATGAGTTCATTTTGCTCCAAGAATTTAACAATCTTATCTTTGATGATTGATTCAAGCACCTTGCAGACTAATGAGGTCAGACTAACCGGTCTATAGTTTTCCTCTTTACTTCTATCTCCCTTTTTATGAATAGGAACAACATTTGCCCTTTTCCAATCAAGTGGAATTTTACTATCTGCGAGTGATTTAGAAAATATTATGGCTAATGGAACCGACAACTCCCTTTCAGATTCTCTTAAAAGTCTAGCATGAATTTCATCAGGTCCTTCTGCCTTGTTAGGCCTTACTTTCTTTAGATATTCTAGAACAAGTTCACTACTTATGCCACCTAGCTCTCCTATAGTCTCCTCTGTCTCTGGCTCAGGCTGAAGTGCTACAATACTACTCCGGTCCTCGATAGTAAAGACAGATTGAAACTGATCATTAAGCACTTCAACCATTTCACTGTCCTTGCTAACTAACACATCATCTACCTTAAATGGACCTATATTTTTGGAAACTGTACTGAACTTATAAAAACTGAAGAACTTCTTACTATCTGCATTACAATGTCTAGCTAAATCAAGTTCCTTTGCCCTTTTAGCTGCTCTGACCTTTTTCTTAACTGAATTTCTTGCATTCTGGTAGGCCTTCTGATTTATATCTAGTGAAGATCCCTTCAAAATGCAAAATGCACTTCTTTTAGCTTGTATAGCACTCCTTACTTCTGGGGTAAGCCAAACTGGTTTGCCCTTGGTTCTGTTACGTTTGTGCCTGAGGGGTATATGCTGATTCTGAATTTGGCTTAATCTAGTTTTGAAAAAAATCCAGGCCTCACATGCATCTAAACCTGCCAACTCAACGTTCCATTTTATCTGTGCGAGGTCATTTCTAATGCCATCAAAATCAGCCCGGCTGAAGTTTGGAACCATAATAAGGTTATCTTTGGGCCTCATTTCTGATGAGATATTGAATTTAACCATATTGTGATCACTGGTTCCTAGACCTTTGCAAATACTTATGTCACTAACTAGATCACTGTTGTCTGAGAATACAAGGTCTAGAATGGAGCAATGTCTGGTTCGCTCTGTTACAAACTGATGCATGAAAAGCTCCTCTTCAAAGATTTGCCTATACAACCTACACTCATTTGTTTCCTCTGCTATACTTTTGTATCCTCTTAAGTTAAAATATCCCATAATAAGACACTGAACCCGAAAGTTCCTACGTATTTCCTCACAAATATCTTGGTCTGTTTCAGCTTGGGAGTTCCTTGGAAGATTCCCTGCTCTGTAAAATGCACCTATCCTCAACCTTCCTCTGTTTCCTGTACCAATTTTAATGTCAAGCCAGATTGATTCTACTTCTTTTACTTTACTAGAATCATCAACTCTAGTAGTGCAGTACAAGCTATTTACATATACAAACACTCCGCCCCCTGCCGTGATTCTCTGCAGTATGAGAACATGTTATACCCTTGTAACTTGAAATCCTGTAGCCTATCCCTATTACACCCCTCACTAACCCATGTCTCGGTTACACAAATTATATCAGGCTTTTCAAGGGCAACATAACACTCAAACTCATCAAATTTAGACCTAATACTTTGGGCATTCAGCAACACACATGTGATCTTATACTTTGAGCTGACTCTACTAATTCTGAGGGAATTATGATCTACTGTCCTATTCTGACATGAACTTCTACCAATGCTTACTTCCTGATGCCCTGGTACTAGCGTCCCCAAACGCCCCCCCCCCCCCCCCCTCCTACCTAGTTTCCCTGAATGACACTTCTGTAGGCATCTCCTAAAGCCCTTGCCCCCTCATCTGATAAGTGAAGCCCATCCTTCATATAGTACCTGCGCCACTCATAGAACTGATCCCATAAGTCTACATAACTAATCCCCATAGCTGAACATAAGTTCTGAACTGAGCTGTTCACAGACAGATGGAAACTTCATTTTTTCATTTTTTCTCATTTTTTTGACAGATGGAAACTTCATTTCAAACTTCTTGATGGAAACTTCATTTTTTATCTCCAGTCTTGGCATAAATTGGAGCAACCTATACCCATCCTGTCCAATGAAACTAAGCTCATTTGATATTCTTAAATAGGTAGGTACTCACTTTCTATGCTTATGCATATGCTTATGCATATGCTTGCATATGCTTACTATCATACATTATTATTTATAGTTTTAGCATTTTGACATGCAGCTGGCTATAGCACCGGGTCATTTGATGGCAAGGGATCAAGGTGTCACCATATTTGCTCCCCCAAATCATAATTAGGGTAAACTGCTAACATTGGACACGTCCTAACCTCAGACTTTTCACCTCACAATATCAATGCATTAAAGCACTGTGTGTCAGCATCGTCTGGATTTGGATAGCATGAAAAAAGGTTAGGAAGTGTCCAAAAACAGAGATTGATGTCAACTTGAACTTGTAACTTGGCAGATTGTTTGTTTCTTCTAAGAAATTCAACCAAATCGGTTTTTATATTCACAAAGCATGCATAAAAAAACAAAAATCCATATAATTGGGACCAACTCTATGGATTTATCCCACATACCAATATCAAACTAAAATATGCACGTTAAAAACTTCGAATGAGCTTCGTTCGACGTTCTTACCTTTGTTTTCACCTCTTTGCAACTATTATGTGGATTTCAGAAAATACACCAGGCAAATGGAAAGTCACATTACATACTTTATGAACAAACAAAAACCACCAGTCTTATGTCAAAGAACAGAAAATAGGACCGCAAGAACCTGGCCCAAACCCCCTGTCAAAGGATGAAATCGATACAAAATGTGTGAGGAGGAGCGAAGGGGAAGAGGGCGCCAGCTGTTCAGCTTGTCACATGACTTCCAGCTGTGACATGATTTTGTTTTTATTTTGTATTCCTTCACTTGAATCATATTATTTGTTTTTGATTCAACTCCTCCATACAATTTGGTATTGTAAGTATGTACAATATAGTGTAGTTATTACCGAAAAATGCTACACGAGATATAGGGTCAGGAAGATGAGACCACTATATTGTACCTTCATTGGGAATATATACCTACATGATTTCAGCATTGCAAAACTCCAAAGTAAAGGAAAATGTATCAAATTATTGTGGCCTATTTGGCTTATTTCAACATATTGTGAAATTAAAATCCCTTAAATGCAACAAACAGGTCTTACCTTTCTTTCAGCCTCCTATAAGAAAATTGCGGCATTTTGTTCACTTTTAACCAAGTTCATGCCAACAGGAAAACCGCACAGTCGCAGCTCATCGACGAATCTCGCACTTCAAAGTGGCACAGATTCTGCGTCAACTGGCTTGCGTCCGGAGTGGCTCTCTTATCTTATCGCACACTCACAGCGGCGTATCGAGGATGGTGAGCGTGCGGGCGGCGGGAGAAGCTATATTCGCAACATGGGCGTAGGAACGTCATCGAAAGTGGGGGATGAGGCAGCGTGAAACTGTGGGAGAGGTCAGAGGGTATAGTGAAACTTTGATCTTGTTTTAAGGGAACCATAATCCCCCTGTACAAGATTTGTTTGCGGATTTGAGCTCTTCTCGTCTTGTGTCTTGCGGCAATTGCCGTGCCTTTTGCTCATTTAGCTTCTTACTCATTTAGCCAAATAAAATACTTGAAGAAAACCAAATAGATCAGAAGTGGGGTCATGGCATCCCCCCTTGGTTCCTATGCCTATGATTCGCAGCATTGCAAACTAGAAGCAGTGGAAGAGGGGAGCCAGGGGCAGCTGTTCACCTACTGGCTACTCAAAATATTGGAGTGGCAAATGCGACGACGTCGCCATGAAATTTTTCGTATGGTGGTGTCTAAATGTCAATAATCTCTAGACAATGTTATGCTATGTGTACATCTCAACAGTGGCGTCGCCGAGCATTTTTTTGAGTGTGGGGGGGTAGGGGTCGGCCGAAATGACGGAAAAAATGTACCCCCATTTTGTGCGTGTATTTAAGCCTTTGCAGCATTTTTGTATGTGGATTTTATGTTATATGGGTCATTCCACGTCGAATCGCACAAAAAGGGGAATTTCGTACTCGACCCCCACCGATTTTGATGAAAATTGGTACACTGGTAGAGTAAAGTAAAAGAAACATACACACCCACTTTAGGTCCCGGTGACCTTAAAGGAAATAGTGCATCTTCAACATTAGTTTTAAATTGAGATAGCTGTTCTGTAGCCCATGTTGGGAAACCCCTATCTGCAAGTTTCCTTGACTGAAAAAGACTCTCCAGCCGAAGATATTTGACTTTTTGGCGAAGGAATTCGGCGCATATATGATATACCGTACCGTCTGAAAGTGCCAGCACTGCCATGGAGCATGCGCAGACCAATAACGCACACCATAACATTAATGATTTACGACCTTCTGTCCTGAATTGGCGCGATATATGACCATTTTTGAAAATAAAAAAAGAAACTGTATTCAAAAATATAATAAAATCGTGTTCTGAAAAAAATTCCGAAGGTGAACTATTTCCTTTAAGGGTCATATTTAGAAGTCATCAAAGGTCACAATTTTTTGCGTACTTTATATCAATCAAACGACCTAACAAAGGAATATCTTGTATGTTATTGGACTTAACGTAGTACAACTAATATCGAAGTGCTCCACAGGCTTGGACCATTCGGAAAAAGGGGTAAAATTCCACGTGACCTCAATATGACCTTTGAACTGACGAGGTCAAACTCATAAAATGTATTTTTCTATAAGTTTACTTGCTCGTAAATAGACCAAACTTGGCAGAATAACTGAACGTAACATCTTCTAAAAACGTGCAAAAAAGAATGGCGGAGACTTTTCAACTTTTTTAGATACCGTCCTTTGAGTATGGTAAGGAAGCGAAACTTAGCAATACCCCGAGGCTGTTTTCATGTCGCTTGCCATAATGTAGGTTTATTTGGTCCGATTGACGTCCAATTTGGTGGGTAGCTTTCGTTTGACGAACTAAATCACCTCCCGACTTTCCAGCTTGACCTGACCTCGCATGACCTAGCATAACCCAGGAATAGTGTATTGCCCACAAATACGTATTACCTATAGGTAATACGGTGTTTGATAGATGTTCAGGTGCATAACACATATGCACAGGTGTTAACAGGTGATATGTATGGTTTCCATTGAGAT
>JAXIVJ010001082.1:0-20000 GCA_036785665.1 Chirona hameri | reverse complement strand
AGGTCGGAGGGGCCCCTGAGCAGGAGCGGCGGATTGCGGGGAGGCAGGGTACCCAAAATGCCCCCCAGTCGAAAATCCTGGGGGCATAAAGGTAATTTTGCCCCCCCCCCCCCAGATTTTAGCATGCTCAATCTGGGGGCAAAATGATCCCCCCCCTCCTCAGGATTTTCAACTGGGGAGGGGGGTACCCTGCACCCGCAATCCGCCGCCCCTGCCCCTGAGCATGTCGGCAGGGCGACAAAGCAGACAGTGCAATCCCTGGCCAGGTCGGAAGGACCTCTGAACAGGCCGAATGGGCCCTTTGACACACAAGAGGGGCTTCTTGGAAGGTCAGAGGAGTCCCTGGGGAGACCGGAAGGGTCAAAGCACGTAGAGATCCCAGATGAAGATTAAATACAAAGAGGACTTACTCCACAATACAAATATTAAAAGCGGAGCTTTCGGGTATATTGTAACACCCTTCGGCAGGGTGCTACATTATACCCGAAAGCTCCGATTTTAATATTTCCTGTAGAGTAAGCCCTCTTTGTATTATATATATATATATATATATATATATATATATATATATATATATATATATATATATATATATATATATATATATATATATATATATATATATATATATATATCACCCACTCCACATCATGTCTTTTCGCTTCGCGGATCCCAGATGAGTCCCTGAACAGGCCGGAAGGGCGTTGAAAAGGTCAAAGGGGCCCCTAGACGATCTGAAGGGACCTTGGGCCTTTCAACATTAAGAATACAGTTGTACATGGAATAAAACTCAAAATTTTCGCGCGCCTCCGTGGCGCAATTTAACTACATATTCAATTATATGCGGGTTAGGAAAAAAATCAACCCGTTTCTCGGCGCATTTATGTGTTATGTTGCTACTTTCCTATATCATTGGGCAAAATAGTTCACTTTAACACTTTTTACCGCACTTTTAAGCGCACAATATAGCAATTTTAGAGGACCGCACCATACGCAATGCGAGGCATTGATGAGAACGCATATCCAGGGCATAAGGCTAACAATTTTCGCGCCGCTTCGCGGCGCAATTTGTTTAAGAGTTCCAGGTCTTGAGCTTAAAAAATATTCCAAGTTGGTATAGCTGATTACAAATTGGTGTCGCTGGTTCCAAAGTGGATATGGCAGTTTGCTAACTCCAGCTCCTAAAATTTGGCATGGCCCATGCCATACTTGACATACTGCATTTTCCATCCTTGTAACGTGCCTTTTCATCGGATTATTATTATTATTATTATATATATATATATATATATATATATATATATATATATATATATATATATATATATATATATATATATATATATATATATATATATATATATATATATATATATATATATATATATATATATATATATATATATATATATATATATATATATATATATATATATATATATATATATATATATATATATATATATATATATATATATATATATATATATATATATATATATATATATATATATATATATATATATATATATATATATATATATATATATATATATATATATATATATATATATATATATATATATATATATATATATATATATATATATATATTTGGGAGGGGGGGCCTTTCAACGCTTGGGAAGGGGCCCTTTCAACGCTCGGGAAGGGGCCCTTTCGAGGCGCCGCCCCCCCCCCCCCCCCCCCCTGGACGAAATCCTGGCTACGTGCCTGTACAGATCTGAAACAAATAGGATAATTAGGACAACTTCACATTGGTACAGAGCCCAGAGCACCGTTGTTTCACTGAACGTAACAGGACAATACACATACATATACAAACAAACTCGTTCAATGATAAACGATCCATGCAAGGCTCTATGTATCACATATTAACAGAAACAGCATGTATTTGAGAGATTAACAAGTTAACTGTATGTACTTCATGCACTGCTCACTTCAGTCACAAACCACAAGAGGCACACTTCATCCAGAGCAGGTCATAAGGGAAAATGAATACGATTCACTCTAAGGCATACACTGGTTCAAAGCTTATCAAGTAGTTCACACTGTCGTAGGAATCGGAACAGGGCATCAATTATTGTAACATCACTGTTGCCAAGCAAGTTCTCCAAAGTTAGTGACACTCTCGCAATCCAACATATCGAGCTCAGTTCCCCTCTCGCCACTCGAAACAGTCGACATTCAAGTAGAATATGCCTGACACCTTGTTGACATCTGCATGTGTCACAGATCGGCGCAGGTGTTCGGTCCATAAGGTACGAATGTGTTAATACGGTATGTCCCAATCTCAGTCTACACAAGACCACTTCCTCTTTGCGGTTGTCACGCACACTCGATACCCACGTTCCTACATTTGGTTTGATAAGTTTAAGGTGTGTGTGACGGTATTCTTGCCATAGCTTTGTAAAATAGTCACGGATACATTGTTTCACTTGTGGTACAAAATCTTGGTATCCCACAGTCACCCTGGTCACATTTGGTTTATCGAGCGCTTTCCTTGCCCAATAATCTGCTCGTACATTTCCGGCAATCCCACTGTGGCCTGGAATCCACACCAGAATACATTTAAATCCATCTTGGTTGTTTTTCTGATTTAACTCTAGGATCTCTGTGAGTACCGGGTGCCCCTGGTCCTGCGTATGAAGGGCTCTGACTGCTGACTGAGAGTCAGTGCAGATTAGGGCTCTGGTGATGTGGTTGCTGCGAACATATTTGACTGCCTCAAGTATCGCCACCAGTTCTGCAGTATAGATTGAGAGGCCATCCGATAGTTTAAATGAGAAAAAGGCATTATTAATAGTAAAGGCACATCCCACCGACATGTTCTGCTTAGAACCGTCGGTAAAGAGAATTTGGTAGCCGGAGTAGTCCGCAACCAAGTCCTGAAACTCTGTCCGTATGTCTGTCATATTCATTTGTCTTTTGTCGAGGGTCAGAAGCATGCGGGTTTCTACACTATGGAACGTCCACGGTGCCAAGGTCCCTTCGGTTTTCGTGACATCTGCTGGAGGATGGTAGTTTAATTCATTGAACATACTTTTCAGCCGGAATATCATTGGGAAGCCAGAGATCCTCTGAAGGTACCGATGAGACAGGTCACGGTACAGCTCCTCAGTTGCATCAAGATCCATCAGTTCATGACAAGGGTGTCTAGCATCGCCAAGAACCTTGAGGAAGAATCTCATCAGGAGTTCCCTTCGTCTCACATATAGTGGCGGCACATTTGTCTCAACCTGTAACGCTCTTACAGGCGAGGTTCGAATATCACCAGTAGCAATCCTGAGGCCTGCATTTTGAATTGTTTCCAGAGACTCAATCCGTCTGTTCCCGGGTCCGTCAAGTATGAACGATGCATATTCTAGCATGGGTCGTATCAGGGCTTTGTACATCCGCAGTAAATTGTGCGATCAGCACCATAACTCTTACCAGAGACATATTTAATATGGAGATCCTTTTTGTGGTTTTGCTTTTGTATATTCCACATGCGAGATAGGTTCAGATGCACTAACGCTGCAGCCATGTTCCCGGCGTCACAGCGCGCTGAAGCCATGTTCCCGGCGTCACAGCGCGCTGCAGCCATGTTCCCGGCGTCACAGCGCGCTGCAGCCATGTTCCCGGCGTCACAGCGCGCTGAAGCCAATGGCGTATCCAAGAGATACCCTGGACACTCGCGGGTACCCCCTTGAGCTGAGGGGCCCATTGTATTTTTGTCTAATGTCCCTAAGTGGTTTTAGGGGCCCTTGGCTGGCCAGACGTACCCTCGGTCGATCTGAGGGACGAACGGTCGGCCCGTGGGGGCCCTCAGTCGCCCTGAAGGGGCATGAGGGGTCCTCAGTCGGCCTTAGGGGGCCCTCAGTAGGCTTAAGGGGCCCTTGACCGGCTGAGGGGCCAGTGGCAGATCCAGAGGGGGGGGGGCATGCGGCCATGCCCCTCCCCTTTGAGTCTCGAGGGGGCCCAATAGCCCGAGGGGCCCATCAGCCTTGGAATTTTGGTCATTTTCATAACTTTTTGGGTCCAAAGAATTTTGCTCTCTTCATTTTTCCTGCAAATTTGCTCTCTTTTCACCTGATCTTACTGACATTGTAGTTAAAATAAAATTGCATTTTCCTCACAAGGATTTAATATCTATTACAAATCAGGTTTTTTTCCAAGTAAAACAATTTGTCTAAAAATGTAAATCTTGATTTTCCAAACAAGAAATTGCTCTCTCCACCTATGGACTTTTACTCTCCGGGACCAGGTCATGAAAGAAAAATACAACACTTTAGGCCTATTGAAGTGACACGAAACGAATCTCACTCCGTTAACCGTTTTCAAACAAATCGCAAGTGCATTTTCCCACTCTGACCTCCAGAGGGCTCAGTTTGACGTCTAGAGGGCCCACTTTGACCTCCAGAGGACCCATTCTGGCTTGAAGATGGCCAATTTTAGTTTGCAGAGGCCCATTTCAGCATGTGAAAGGCATATTTTACACAAAAAGGGTCCATTCTGGCCTACATTTGTCTTCAAGGTCAAAAGGGCCCACCAAGGCTTGAGGGGCCCACTAAGGCCTGAGGGGCCCACCAAGGCCTGGGGGGGCACTTTGCTACGTGGCCTCCTCCTTGACCGAATCCTGGATCCGCCACTGTGCGGGCCCTCGGTCGGCCTGAGGGGCTTTCGATGGACCTGAGAAAGCATTAAATCGGTCTGAGGGGCCCTTGGTCGGTCAGAGTGTACTTCGGTCGGCTCAAGGGGGCTTCGATCGGCCTGAGGGTGCACACTCAGCCGCCCCTAGGGGCCTTCCATCGACCTGCGGGAGCCTTTGATGGGCCTGAGAGAAACCTCAGTCAAGGTGAAAAGGGTCCACCAAGGCTTGAGGGTCCCACTAAGGCCTGAGAGGGGCCCACCAAGGCCTGGGGGGTGGGAGACTTTGCTACGTGGCCCCCTCCTCAGAGAGAACCTCAGTCAGCCTGAGGGTGCTCTCGGTCGGTCTGAACGGCCCACAGGTGGACTAAGGGGCCCCGAACTGGCCTACAAGGACGTTCATTCAGCGTGAGCAGGGGCGCAGCCAGACCTTCGTCAAGGGGGGGGGGGGAGGGGGCACAGCATCCCGAGGGGCCGCCTTGGTCAAAACCACCCACCCACCCCCCCCCCCCCAAAAAAAAAAATGGCGCGAAATGGTATATCCTCGGATTTAGGCCACTATATTTTGCCGGGTCCCTAAATAGTCGCAAAAAACGTCAGACAGGCCCATGTTGAACAGAACCTATGCGTAGATTGACTGATAAGTTCGTAGTCTGATCCAAAAATAATTTGCGGCAACTGATCCCTGTTGGCACCAAGATGTGAAGTATTAGCATGCGAACCGACGTGGGGGCGGATATCTGCCCTCTGAGGTTTTCGTAAATATTGGAAAACGTCAGCACGCAGCGCCGCCAAACTTGGCGTAACTCTTTCGGGAACAATCACCCACATTGTGTGCCATTTTTGTTTTATCTCGAGGCATCTCAGGTCAGGTCAACAGGTCACGTTAAGTGATCCCACCTCCAAGCAAGTTTGTGAAAGTTTGTGGTCGTGCCAAAGTGATCGACTGAGCGGTTTGAAACTCACAGGATTATTAGGCCATAAGTACCTACAATTCTTATATCTAGAATTTGTAATATCGGTGACCTAAGACCAGTTCGATTTTGTAAACTTCCATTATAAGTAAATGGAAAAAATGAAAACACGTAGAAATCCACAGAAAATGCTTAAATTTGACCAGTTTGCATCAGATATCTACACCATTCTTGTGCCAAATGCAAAGACCCAAGTCACGTTTTTGTTATGTAACCTCTACGAGGTCAACTCAGGTGACCCAAGAGGTCACATGTGTTTTATATTCAATAACTCTTTACCAAATAAAGGTAGAGTAATGGAGTTATCAACATTGTGTTTGGCTCGTCGAGACACGTTGATTGATGTAAAATTTAAACTTGATCTGACCTTGAGGCTTGACCTGAGCACAGGACAGGTCAATTTTCGGATATGACCTAATTTGGTCATGATCATCCGATATACCATTCGATGCGTCTCGACAGAGAAACACAATGGTGAAAACCATCAGAACCTTATTAAAATAAAAATGTTTTGAGAACAAAATTATATCAAACATCTTGAGTTGAGAGCAGCAAGATTGTCGACAGAGAAAAGAGTAATTCTATAATTTTAGTATGCATGCAGTGTCAAGAATATATCAGTCTTTCATAGTTAAATTCCTAGTTTTTATCTGTCTAAGGAGAGATTCGAATTGAGCAAATGTTGCCTACCTAAACAGACATGTTCTTAACAATGTACTCATAATTGTTAGGTAAGAACATTCAAGAACAAGAACACCGATATTTACACTGCTGTTCTTACTGCTCTTCATCACCAAATGCGCTTACAAGCGTGACAGTCTTACCCCACGAGAAAAACCGTCTCACCTCAAGGGGTGAGGTAAGACGGTTTTATGCAAACTTATCGAAAATTACGATATCAGATTTATTAACAACAAGAAGGGACTCACTTCCAGGAAATTAAAGATAAATGTTTGAGGTAGTAGCATGCAAAACGTCAGTCACATTTGCCGTGATTAACCTGACCAAATTAGGCTCCCAAGTTATGGTGGCCGTCATACCCCCACTCTCCCCTATCACTTTATCGTGTGTATCTCAAAAATGATTCCCTAAAAACAACCCGCGATTTTTAGAATCTTTCACGTTCGATGGCCTTCCCTGAGCTATTGGTCCGAGATCAAATCTGATGAAGCCTGAGTGACAACAAATTGAATTATCTTTCAGACGTTTTGTTTTGTTTCGCGCGTTTTGTTTAGCTCTTTTTGTTCTCGAGATATATACGGGTTTTGGTGAGGACACCCATATATGGCCTGCATTTTACCTTTGTTGACCTCTGGTGACCTCAATGACCTAAGTGACCTGACCTAAATGACCTGACTTAAATGACCTGACCTAAAATAATGACTTAGTACTTTCATTAAACCTTGTTTCGAGCTATCTAACTTGTTTCTGTTTGTCGCTATAAGTTGCATGACTTTTTACATATTTTAGGGGCGGGTATCCCCCGTCGGTTTGAACTTGGTGCGGACCCCGTCGGTGCGTGGGTTAACCATTTTAGATGCACGCACAAGGTACCTTGAAGGTCCCAGCAGCAACACAATCAATAAGCGGCAACGCGGTCTGGCCCTCAACATTTTACGTTGTCCCGATTGCTCACGTTTGTGACATATTACATTGGAAACACATAAATTCGAGGTAATTCACAGTCACTGATGTGTAGACTATGGAGTGCGGAGGCGCTTTACGCGAAATGATCCGTCGTAACTCATAAGTTTCGAAAGACAACTTCAGAAAATAGCAACGTATAAAACTTCAGTTGAAAATGTTGAGCGCTCACGGGCTTTTCAAGTAGCTTGTCTTAGTTTATGGCCACTGGCAGATCCAGCAGGGGGAGGGGGACAAAGAGGACATTCAGCAGGGGGAGGGGGACAAAGATGACATCCAGCAGGGGGAGGGGGACAAAGAGGACATTCAGCAGGGGGAGGGGGACAAAGATGACATCCAGCAGGGGGAGGGGGACAAAGAGGACATTCAGCAGGGGGAGGGGGACAAAGATGACATCCAGCGGGGGGAGGGGGACAAAGAGGACATTCAGCAGGGGGAGGGGGACAAAGATGACATCCAGCAGGGGGAGGGGGACAAAGAGGACATTCAGCAGGGGGAGGGGGACAAAGATGACATCCAGCAGGGGGAGGGGGACAAAGAGGACATTCAGCAGGGGGAGGGGGACAAAGATGACATCCAGCGGGGGGAGGGGGACAAAGAGGACATTCAGCAGGGGGAGGGGGACAAAGATGACATCCAGCAGGGGGGAGGGGGACAAAGAGGACATTCAGCAGGGGGAGGGGGACAAAGATGACATCCAGCGGGGGGAGGGGGACAAAGATGACATCCAGCAGGGGGAGGGGGACAAAGAGGACATTCAGCAGGGGGAGGGGGACAAAGAGGACATTCCCAAACCGCCCAAAATCGCCCAAAATTTGACACATTTACTGATTTTAAAAGACAAATCAACCCGCGCCCCGCTGGGGTATTCATCCTGGGGGTGGTAAAGTGTTCTGTCTTTATGGATAAGGTCGGAGACAAAATGCTCCTTCCCATGAAGTACTCGGGGGTCAAAATGCCAGTAAAATCATTACCTATGGCCACTGGCGGATCAAGCCCTGAGCTGGCTATTCCGCTCACTGTGCTCTGCAGACAGTCGTTATCGCAAGGAATCTTCCCGAACAAGTGGAAGGAGGCCAATATTGTACCCATTCATAAAAAAGGATCCACCAAATTAGCGGCTAACTATCGTTCAATTTCACTCCTGCCTCTATTCGGGAAGGTTCTAGAGAGAATCGTCTGTGAGACCCTTTACGCTCATGTCCGCACTGCTCTGTCAGAGGAACAGCATGGTTTTATTCCTCATCGCTCCTGTCAAACTAACTTGTCTTCCATTGTACGCGCTGGATGGCAGGCCATTTCAAATGGCACCCAGCTCGACTGTATTTACACGGACTTTTCTGCTGCTTTCCAAAGTGTCGACCACCGTTTCTTGCTGCACAAACTGCAGCAATCGTACAGTATCACTGGGACCGCCCTTGCATTGATCGCTTCTTTTTTATACGACCGTCAGCAGCGTGTGGTGCTTAATGGGCAAACGTCCTCTTGGATCCCGGTGACGTCTGGTACGCCAGAAGGCAGTCTGTTGTCGCCTCTTCTGTTTCTTTTATTTATCAATGACTTACCATCGCATGTTCAGTCGGGATGTCTTATGTACGCTGATGATGTTAAGATCCACCGAGAAGTGCGCTCGACCGCAGACGCCGACTTGCTGCATGCTGATCTCGTTCGCCTTGTGAATTGGTCGTCGACTTGGAAACTTAAGCTTAACGCATCCAAGTGCAAGTCATTTACCATCACTCTCAAACGCTTGCCCATTATCAGTCCTTACGCAATAGGTGGAGAGGTTTTAGCACGTGTGACCACGATGCGTGACTTAGGTGTAGTTTTGGATCAGAAGTTGACATTTGAATCGCATATTGACTCCATCGTAAGAAAAGGCAACATGGCACTGGGTCTCATGATTCGATCATTTCAGGCTGGTAGGAAGAGCGCGAAGTACCAGTCCGGTGCTATTGTCGCGGCTTACTACGCCAACGTCCGATCTGCACTCGAATACTGCAGTGTGGTGTGGAACGGGGCAGCTAAGACCCATACGGATCGCATCGAGCGGATACAACACAAATTCCTTATTTGGCTGACAATGCATTCAGGCGTAAATTCGGAGTCTCTCTCATACAACCGCTTACTTGCAGCACACTCCTTCACCTCTTTGGCTGCCAGACGTACCCAGCATGACCTGGTCTATGTTGCTCGTGTTTTCAAACACAAAATTGACTCCATCTCCTTGCGATCCTGGTTTGGCTTAGCTGTCCCAGCCCGCTCAGTTCGACGTCGAGATTTATTCGCTGTCCCTTTTGCCCGTGTGGAGACTGTCAAAAATGGTCTGTTCTGCAGAATGACGCGAAAGATGAACGAATTCTTACATCAGAATGAACAGATAGACATTTTTAGAGATTCACTCTACCAAATCCAGATACAAGCCAAGGTTTATGCGAAGAAACTGACGACAGTGGCTTATCCGCTTCAAGGGTAGCACTACTTAGGCCATATATTGTGATGTTTTACTTGTTAGACAGCGAGTGAGATCAGTGTATTTATTGTGTGCCTGCATGTGTCTTTGTAGTTATATGTGACTTTACCCGTCAATGGGCCAACCCGTGGGTGATCTGCTGAATAAATAAATAAAGCCGTAGGTTTGGGGAGGAACTTTTTGTGGCAAAAAGGTGTCCCCATTTCTTTATCCGAGGATTTGGGCCGGTCATCTTATTTTGGTATTCGAGCTTAAGAAATTCACTTTTCAAATTCACAAAAATTCTGTTTTGTTAATTTTTTGGGTTCAAAAACCCCAAATTTTGAAACTCCGAGATAGCCATTTTAAAGAAAATGTTATTTCCTTTCTTTCTACGTTTTCATTTGCCAGTTTTTTCAAAACTCGATTTTCTACGATTTTCCCAACATTTATCGTTTTTCCACCAAAAATGGCATGACATGACGTCATTAAAACGTCATTATCTCCCAAATACTACATCAATGTCATTGAGAGTTGGTGAGAAGACGTATACTTGATGCAGAATAAGGTACTAAAAGTTTCATGTTGATATATATATATCATAGTTTTCAGGTTATTGAGAAAATTCGGGAGGGGGCAGAAACTTCTGATAAGGTTTGAGCTAGAAGTACTTATCTCAACCTAGGTACCTACCTATAGTTTGTTACACTTTTATTGCACAATTCCCATTCAGCTTCTGGCACTAGGTAAATAAATACATTTATTGACGCGTCAATTTTTTGATGCAAACTGGGCGGAGCTTGTCATAGGTACTGTACTTAAGGATAACACAAATTGACACAATTATTGACAACATTTCACTAAAAACACCTAGTCCCCATGGAAAATGGCCAGTCTCCAAAAATAATCACGCCATCTGATGCACAACTGTTTACTCCATCCACCTCGGTCACAACTCAAACTGTTTACGTAATTTTTTTTTTGCTTGTTTCGGGGAAGATTGAGACGCCATCACGTGGCGACAAATTACATCAAATATGTTTCTTCATCTTCTTAGGATAACCTTTTTTAAATTTTCAAGTTCATATTTTGTAAGTAAATAAAACTAGTTTTGTAATGTAATTACGTGAAATTATTATGAAAACGTATTTGTTATTTACAAAATTATTCACCCATGCTGTTACTGCATCAATATTTTGATACAGTGATTTGAATTGGAGTCAACAAATTTATTCAGGTGAGCCCAGGGATCAAAAATTTGACGCACTTATAAAACAATATTGCATCAATTTCCAAGAGAATTATTGAACATCTAGGTGGCTGAACCTGTATTATGAGCCACAATGCACAGATTCATGTGCCAGTCATCCAATCACTGTTATCCAGTGTCTCTAAAAAAACACCTCCCTGCTTTGCTTCGTTTTCGAGCTATTCACGAAAAACATGTGGGGGGAGGAGCACAACAATGCCCCACCCTCCACTGCGCGTGTTAACATCAGCATACTACAGGGCGACTATAGGAGTGTATGGGGATTACCCGAGGGTGAGGTTGAAGTGGGGTCGGTGATTGTGTTGGAGGGAGTATTTTAAATGGACATTTACAACCAACTGGCTCTTCTACACCAAGGTCTCAAGGCTCTTCTACACCAAGGTCCTCACAGTCTAACACCATTGAAAACGGACAGGTGGGGAGTGGTAGGAGACTACATGACATTGCATAGTATAGGTAACAGTAGACATAACGAATACATAAGAGGAGTAAGAGCAATCGAGACTTCGAGTACATTACATACATATGAGTTAAAAAAATGTTCAGCGATAATCTCGCTATAATAAATCCGGTCATAATGAACACCCAAGTTTTCGAACTCAAACCTTCTACAGGTATTCATACAGGCCTATCATATATACCATTCATGGCACCTCAAATCGTGCCTGATATTGTGCAATATTGTGCAGCGGTTTTTTGTTTAGTGCAAGATGGACACATTTTACTAATCGTGCCGCAGATTTTAATGATTACACGCAACATTTCGCTTCTATCGTAGACCTCTGTTTTGGGCACATCGATGAAGAAGCAGACCACGCGCCGGAGAGCTTATTAGCGATAACACATTGAATGCTCTGCGGGCCAACGCCAAGAAGCTAGCGCCGACATTCTGCAAGGCAGTACAGTTGTATCAGCTTGTTTCCAGTTCTGCACCCTTCGCAGCCAGATTCCTATTTTATTATAATTATTATTTTATAAGAGGGCAATCTAGTTAAGTCATCGTAGTGCTGATTGTATACCTACGTATACATTTGGTTAATACATTTGGTTAATGATAAACACGCAACCTAAAGGTTGCTGCACGCTGCACATTCCACCAAGACTTTCGACGGCTAATTAAGACTGAATTATCGCATGGTCGAATTCAAGCTAGAATGGCCGAATGTCTGAACGACCAACTTTCTCATCTAGAGCTGCAATTATAAATACCTACGCAGAAGAGCTTTTGATAAAACAAATATTGTTCCTACAGTTCTCGACAGTATTGTTCGTGCTCAAGCTGCTACACCAATGGTTCTTAGCGTCAAGGTGCTTACTCCCTTTCAGAGTTCGCCATGGGCTGGGCTGGCCCTATGGGCCATTGGCTGGGCAAGGGCTGGGCCTGGGCCGGGCCTCAACTTTAAGGAAATCACTGGGATCTGGATGGGCCTGGACCTGACAATTTTGAAGTAATGCGCACGTCGCACAAGCTCAGGTCAGAGCTCAAAAATATTTTAAACAGCAGTTTACCTACACAGCAACACACTGTTGCTGTGGCTGTGGCTTTTTGTTTTTTTGGTTAGCATAGTTGGTTCATTGTTTCACATTTATAGTATACAAGTAAATATCCTTGCATAATGATTGCACATTTTGTGAAAATAATCATATGTTTAATCTGAACGGGCCGGACCGTGCCTGGGCCTCAACATTATGAATTTGACCGGGCTTGGTCCGGGCCTGGGCTTGGTGTTCATGGGCCTGGGCCGGGCCGGGCTGGGAGTTGGTGGGCCCGTGACGAACACTGCTCCCTTTAGATAGTGAGGGATCCAGAGGAGGTCCATCGGGCCATGCCCCCCCCCCCCCCCCTTGAGTCATTGACCCTCGAAGGGGGCCTCAGCCGGGAGGGGCACCATAGCCGGGAGGGGCCCTTCGCAGTGACTGGAAGCCAATTTCACTCTGTTTTGCACAAAATACAAGTTAATTTGAAAATAAAAGGCTTCCAGAGGCCCCACGCTAGCCTCCAGAGGGACTATTCTGGCTTGAAGATGGCGAAATCTGTTTTTTAGAGGCCCATTTTGGCATGTAAAAGCCTTCAGGGTCGGAAGGGCCCACTAAACCTTGGGGGACCACTAAAGCCTGAGGGGGCCCACCAAAGCCCGAGGGGCCCACTTTGCAACGTGGCTCTCTTGATCGAATCCTGGATCCGCCACTACCTTTAGATGACCAGAATTACTTGTTACTCCTCCCGCGTTTCCGCAAACAGCAGTTCTCGGCTTCAAGCTATGCGGTACAGCATAACTTCAGGCGCCTACTACTAGTGCCATCTAGGGACAGGAATATAAGTAATGCAGATGTTCTGGTGCTCATAGTCTAAAGCAGTGGTTTCCAGCGTCTAACTCCGACAACACGTCATAGGCCCGGGAACAGGGGGCAGAGGGGCGCTTGCGCCCCCCCCCCCCCCCCCAACTTCGGGACCGGGGAGTGACGCCCCCCAACATTGGTGTGGCTGATCTAAACGTTCCGTAAAAAAAGAGATTATTTTTCATATAAGACATCGAAAATGTGAGTTTGTTTTGCAAAATTCTGCAAACATCACACTTATACTAATTTTTAGTTTAATGCTAGGCAGATTTCGCTTCCTATAGGCTTTAACAGGTGATTTAAAACAACAGTGTTTAGTTAAAGGGAACTCCCACCTTCCCAAACGTTATCAAATGTACGCCGCTTGTGGTGCAAAATATGAAGTAATTGCTGCCAAACACGATTATGACATTTGTTTCTCGCAAACAGTGCTTAACCCGCGCACTGCAGGGGGTTTGCGCCGAACACGAACTGCAGGGAGAGGGTTTGATTTCCGCCCTCGTGAGATCTAAAAAACTACGCTAAGTTGCGATGAGTGAAAAATGGCGTTTGATAGCCTGATACAAGTTCTATCGAAAGTATCTGGTATTTTTTTAGATCAGGTCAAAATTGAGGTCACCAGAGGTCATCAAAGGTCAAACTTTCCAGTTGTTTCCTGTTTTAGGACTTCGCTCCAGAAATTCCCACATATTTCGGAAACTATGCTAGCTAGAAACAAACAGGAAAAAAAGAGATCGCCAGCCATTGAAATTTTCAATCAACAAGGTGCCTTCAAATTTGATATAAGGTCAATATTTGAGGCTCCGGACTTCCAGAGCTCAAAAAAGGAAAAAAATGATGTTTTTTGCCAAACCGTTTTTTTTGCTGATAACTTGTTATTTAATACAGATAACACAAAACTGCTGACGCCATTGTGTTTGTCTTGTAAAGGCCCTTCGAATGATATGCATGGTGACCTTGTTAGTTTAACCTAAAAAATTGACCACAGGTCGCGTGACCTTGACATGAGATCAAGACCCAAATAGGTCATGTTGCATATAGGGAAACGTGTGTTGACGAGCCAAACACATTTCTGTCGGTTTTACTTCTCTATCTTCATTATGTCGCGAGTTATTGACAAACAAGTGATGGTGAACTCGGATGACCTCCAATGACCCCATAGGAGTCACTGAACAAAACTTACACTTGGATCATCAAGAAAATCCTATAATAACATGATCCAGAAGTAATTAGACTAATATCATGCATATCCTTGAAATAGGGAGCATTTTAATACTTCCCCATTGACTTATTATGGAGAGGTGACGAAATTGACCTGACCTTAGGTCAACGATATCCAAATTCCGAGATAAAAGAATTGTAAGTACTTATGTCTTCATGACACCCTGTAAGGTTCAAACTGATCGATGAGAAACTCTGGCTTTGACACAACAGCAAACGTGTTTGGAGGTGGGGCACTTGACCTGGTCTGGTGACCTGACCTGAGATGACCCGAGGCAATTTTTCTTCTTCAAAGTGTGTGCAATTGATGTCCTAACAGGTGTGACAAAACCTGGTGGCGCTGCGCGCCGCCGTTTTTTCACTGTCTGAGAAAAACATGAAGAGGGGGGGCTAGACATCAACCCCCCTGGAGTGTGCGGGTTAATTTCACAAAAAGTTAAGTTTTAATATTTGGGTTGATGACGTCATATTAAGCTCTAGATAGCTATACAGAAATCCTTTACGCTGCCAAAGTATGGCACAATCATTTTGAGACAATTCTGGCGCTTTGAACACAAAACAAACCAATTACAAAAAAACTGCGGCGCGCACAATTTGAAACACGCAAATATCTCCAAGTCTAACCTTAAAACAAGTCGACTATCATCACCATTTGGTAAAAAGAGGTGACGTCATCGGCTATAGACCCCTATTCAAATACACGTGAGGTTTATGTGTTACAATTGTCAAGAACAAGCTCGAATTACTTTTTTATTAGACCTATGTGGTTGTTTTAACTGCTACCCTACTTAATTTCAATGGAAATCCAACAACATGGCTATCTCAACTCAAAACTAATGTTAATGTGGGAGTGTCCCTGTAAAGTTCCTTGGAATTCATTTTCAATCAAAATATGTGTCGATTTTCTTCCTATTTCAGGCGTTTTGGGGGTCATGGCCCCTTTCAAAGGCCCTGGAACAAAAGGAGGGGGAGGGAGTGTTTGCCCTCCCTTCTCCAGCTTCTGGACCGTTGGGCATCTCTCCCCCAAATCTGGCGTGGCTGATCTTATCATTCCCTAAAACACGTTTGATAATTTCGGGAAGTTAGGCATTACAGAAACAAGTGACCTGAAACATTTAATTATGATAACAAATATGTGACATGGTATGGGTTGTGGCATATATTGCGAAGTCCCCTCACTGTCCCCAAAACTTTAATTCCTGATGATCTGGAGCCTGGAGGCAGAGTGTTTCGATGCAAGTCTTAAAAGACTCTTGAACCAATTTGGCGTCGTCTCAGTTCAGAGTTTATTATATCGTAACAGTCCGGTATCCTATCGATCGAAAACAAAACACGGTGGTTTCGGATGTAGGTATTTTCGACAATTGCCCTTGCACACTTCCGTTAACTGGCGTTAATCACTCATCAGATTTTGCTTCATAGTGCGTTAAGAAATTATTCTGAAATGAAATAATCGTTGCTTAGATCTTCTTTAAAATCCGGTGTGGTTATTTTCGGCCGATTTATATAAGTTGTTCCGGGGGGCATGGCCCTATGACCCCTCATGAATCCGCCTCTGGTCATGACGCCTCAAAGTGTAGAGAGCTGCCAGTGACCCCATGGCGGGATAGGCATGATTGGAGTGAGCTGAGTACCTATAACAAATATCGTTAATCTTCAGAAGGAAGACTTGGAGGAATTTTGTGAGGAGCGCTGTCATTTGCTTCGGAAACCGTTTTCATGTTTCATGTTTATTGTGTCAGTTTAACTACGGTTTCATTGGATCATGGTCAGAACAAGCACAAAATAACGCATCTGTGCTTAAATTTAAGCGCACATTTTGAAATTTGAGAACTCTGCATTTTGGCCGCCATCTGAATACATACCAGTCAGCGCCAGCAGGGTGATACATATGTGTACCATTTGTTGTGGACCTGAAGCTTCTCCAAGAGAGTCTCTGACCTCAGGTATGCCAAAATGTCAGAAGAGCCCGTCTCTTGATGCACCAAGATGGTGCCATAGTCCCCCAGTGCACAGACAGCAGCAGTGCGGCTGTCGTTGACGGATATATTTGTCGGGCATGCCATCAGCCGCCTGACCGATCGAACGTGGCCCTCTCGCAGCCCAGACATATTGCCCCTGGACTATTAGTTCTGGTCGGTGGCGTTCACCGAATTTTTGCACAACCCTCCCGCAACACTCCGTGAATCGTGGACGCCCGTGGAGGGTTTCGCTCGAGGGTTCTAACCGGAAGATATCAGGCGTGCGGTGCGGCATATCTTTCAGAGAAGAGCGGAAATCTGTTGCCGCAAAAACGGCACCAGTGTTGAAAGCTTATAAAATGTACTTGTCCGAGATTATTAAGAATGAAAGCCCTATTGTTTTACGATCATGGTAATATATAATTATCAAGTATGAAAATATACTTCTTTTCATTTTTAAGTTTAAAATTAGCATTCACTATGACTTCACTATAGGGCTCCAGTTGAACTGAAGGTCAAAACCCGCGAAGAAAATGGGATGGCTAGTCATAATTGGTTTTGGTTGCATAATTGGTTTTGCAGGATCACCGCATTATAATACGGTGACAGTAAAACAACATCTGATATAAATAGGCATGTGTGCATTACGCGTCATTATCAAACGAATCAGCTATAATTTATCACTTAGATGTTCAATCGTCATTACGCCACCAGAAAGCTCCGTTACCCAAGTGGGGCAATTACCCCCTATTTGATAATTACTGTGCTACATGATTGGTATATAAGGTGTCGTTTACAGTCATAAAATAGCTCCATGTGTGAAGTTGGGAAGAAGTAGTAGGGGATAAATTCAACAAAGGTAAATTAAGTGAGGTGAAGGTGATCAATTGTTTTAAACCATCTTTTGCTTTAGTGTGTATGTATATTCCTTTGCTTTTGTCTGCTTGTTAACGTGCCGAGGATCAATGAATATTATCGCTAATGTGTTAACTCTGACGCTACGTTTGGTTACGTCTTGATTACGTTTTAACTATAACGTCTCTTTTGCGATACGCTCAGTGTGAACCGCGCCTAAGCCAGCTACATATGCTGACATTTTTTTTACAGAAACGGTTTGAGGGTTTAGTGACCTAAATACATGAACCGGGAGCCTGGATCCCCAGGATCACTCCGGGCCACAGATTAGCAGGATTTCAACATTAACCCTATGAAATTTTCAAAAAAAAACTCCAAATTTTGTGTCGACGATCATCCCTAAAGATAGTCCTAAGCCGAAATATGGTTACTTTTCATTTTAACTGAAATATATCTGCTAGTATGAAGTTTTGGTTTGCATTACTTTTGTATTTATTCACAATTAAAAAGAGCCTCAAAATAGTACTGTGCGATTTCAACCAGATAATGTGCATGAATCCTGGAAACAGATACCGGATCCCAGAATATAATCCATACAAATGATATCATGGATCTATGCATGATTTTAACAGCAGTGACGACACAATATAAGAGTGAATTTTACATTTCAATGGATATCTCGATAAAATTTAGCAAGGAATCTCGGATCCTACAGGATCCCATGAAAAACAATCAAATTAGATATACGACCCCCTCCCCCCCAAAAAAAAACGGGATCCACCGAGATCCCATGTAAAAATAAGCAATATTGGTTATTACTTCTAGGCAAAAAAGACGAAGATAATCTCTTAAGGCTGGAACACAGTCTTTACGCAGCTGCAGAAAAAACATGCCTGCGGGCGCCTTTTCAAATAAATGGGTCAATTTCAGCAGTTGTTTTTTCTTCCCGCAACGTCGCGCATCGTGCAGTTGTTGCAACCTCCATTCAATGTATTTGAATAGGCATCCGCATCCACTTTGGGATCCATTGTCGGGATTCATACACATGTCTGGTATCAACATGTTCCATGTTGTTCATGTAGATGTAGTTTCACTTTGTAGTTCCAACATGTTCATGTAGTTTCACTTTCAATGTGATCTGCTTATTCCGAGTTTATCTTATCATTAGAACATTTGTCAGTAGCCAAAGGTCCACTAATCACTTCGGTAATCGCAGCGTAAATGTGTCTTGTCTGTGACCGAAAACGACACTTCTTAAAGGGGAAAAATTACATTTTCCCACAAAAATGGAGTTAGCACTTGAAATCGCCAGACGAGACCAAAATATATTTTAAATTAATCACATTTTGCATGGAAACTTTCCTACCGAAAGATATTTCAAGTTATAGTTGATAAGCGTTCCACACTTTTAACGACCGGTACTTGCATGTACTTTTGGTCCTCATCAAACTGCGGGCTTTTCCCGTATTGCTTTTTTACGCAATGAAGTGGAAAATATATTGTGCGTTCTGCTTGTTGTGATTATATGCCCGGCGATCCTCTAAAACTAACAGCGATTGAAAAAATGGCAATAAAATCGGAAGCTCATCGATGCACATCAACGGCGGCATAGTTAGTGGTTGCGACACTCATTTTTTTTTAAATCGCTTCATTTGTTTTCAACATTAGTTTTGTATAGTTTGTCTGTGGCTCTATATAACACTTTATATTATCATGAAAAATAATAATTTGTCCCCAAAAACTAACAAGCAATAACACAAAACTGGCAATTAAATCGGAAGCTCATCGATGCACATCGACGGCGACCTATTTAGCGTCGGCGATTTGTTTACAAAGACATTGCCATGCTTCTCGGCGCACTTAACCATTTGTGGCGAGTTGTTCCTGATTATATGCTGAGAAGCGGGTATCGTCAAAGGCTATCATCCCATATTCCCGTTTAGTATACCCAAGTCCCGTAGCAAGCTTCGTTAATGACGTCACTGGTGCCATTCTTGTGTAGCATTGCAAAATATATCTGTTTTTGAGTTGAAAGCTAATTAGAGACTTATTCAAAGTATTTTTTTTTAGTTTGAATTTTCTTGTTAATCATTATTAAAGGTATTTTATCACTGTATTTCAAAGTAGTTAACACTTCAGAAACTTATGACGCAATAACATTGTATCCAATATGCATTTCTCTCGCCTTTTGCTACTGTGGCGCAGTGCCGAGTGCTTTGCGAATTGTCTGGGGTTCAAATCATTCCGCCCTTATTTCATTCGAGTAGGTATAGTTTGCATGTTGTTGTTATTCATGACTTATACTGATAGTCAGTCATGCATCAATGCAGAATTCACGACTGCATCAGCAGTGGACCATCAACATCCATTCGTCACAGAGCCTCAAAAATCCCGCATTCGATGTAAACAATGGTAGAGAAGGACGAATTTGTCAATGACTTTCATGAAATACACAAGGTACTTGTTTTGTATCTTTTTCCAAACTTACAACTTTGAATTTGGGAACAATTTTATTTAATTCTTAAATTTAAATAAAATAATTTTAAAACTATAACGGTAGCCTAAGAAATGGTTGCTAACAAAATCAAAAAGTCATTATTTCCCTTTAAAAATGTTTGTTATGCCATCCAACATGG
>JAXIVJ010001081.1:150000-152500 GCA_036785665.1 Chirona hameri | reverse complement strand
TACACACACACACATTACACTACACTACTACACGCCTCAGGTACTACACACACACACACACACACACACACACACACACACACACACACACACACACACACACACACACACACTACACTACTACACGCCTCAGTTACTACACACACACACACACACACTACACTACAATACTACACACCTAAGTTACTACACACACACATATACTACACTACACTACTACACGCCTCAGTTACTACACACACACACACACACACTACACTACACTACAAAACTACACGCCTCAGTTACTACACACACACACACACACACTACACTACAATACTACACGCCTCAGTTACTACACACACACACACACACACACACACACACTACACTACAATACTACACGCCTCAGTTACTACACACATACACACACACACTACACTACACTACTACACGCCTCAGTTACTACACACATACACACTACACTACAATACTACACGCCTCAGTTACTACATACACACACACACACACACACACTACACTACAATACTACACGCCTCAGGTACTACACACGACACAAACTACACTACACTACACTACTACACGCCTCAGTTACTACACACACACACACACTACACTACAATACACTACTACACGCCTCAGTTACTACACACTGTCTGCTTGTCAGCGGCGGTCTCCCCGCCGGATGCTTGGTGGCGTTGGTCCCGCGGGTTCGCGAACAGTTACTACACACACACACACACACACACACACACACACACACACACACACACACACACACACACACACACACACACATACTACACTACACTACTACACGCCTCAGCTACTACACACACACACACACACACTACACTACACTACACTACTACACGCCTCAGTTACTACACACACACACACTACACTACAACTCACTACACTACGCTACACTACACTACTACACGCCTAGGGTACTACACACACACACACACACACACACACACACACACACACACACACACACACTACACTACACCACACTACTACACGCCTCAGTTACTACACACGCACACACTACACTACAATACTACACGCCTCAGTTACTACACACACACACACTACACTACACTACTACACGCCTCAGTTACTACACACACACACACACAGACACACACTACACTACAATACTACACGCCCAGTTACTACACACACACACACTATAATACAATACTACACGCCTCAGGTACTACACACCCACACACACACACCACACTACACTACTACACGCCTCAGTTACTACACACACACACACACACTACACTACACTAATACATGCCTCATTTACTACACACACACCACACACACTACACTACAATACTACACGCCTCAGTTACTACACACACACACACACACACACACACACTACACTACACTACTACACGCCTCAGTTACTCCACACACAAACACACTACAATACAATACTACACGCCTCAGGTACTACACACACACACACACTACACTACAATACTACACGCCTCAGTTACTACACATACACACACACACACACACACACACTACACTACACTACTACACGTCTCAGGTACTACACATACACACACACACACACACACACACTACACTACACTACTACACGCCTCAGTTACTACACACGCACACACTACACTACAAAACTACACGCCTCAGTTATTACACACACACACACACACACTACACTACACTCCTACACGCCTCAGTTACTACACACCCACACAGACACACCACTACTCTACACTACTACACGCCTCAGTTACTACACACACACACACACACACACACACACACACACTACACTACAATACTACACGCCTCAGTTACTACACACACACACTACAATACACTACACTACTACACGCCTCAGTTACTACACACACACATACTACACTACTACACGCCTCAGTTACTACACACACACACACACACACACACACACTACACTACACTACACTACTACTCGCCTCAGTTACTACACATACACACACACACACACACACACTACACTACAATACTACACGCCTCAGTTACTACACACACACACACTACATTATACTACAATACTACACGCCTCAGTTACTACACACACACACACACACACACACACACACACACACACACACACACACACACACACACACACACACACACACACACACACACACACACACACACACACACACACACACACACACACACACACACACACACACACACACACACACACACACACACACACACACACACACACACACACACACACACACACACACACACACACACACACACACACACACACACACACACACACACACACACACACACACACACACACACACACACACACACACACACACACACACACACACACACACACACACACACACACACACACACACACACACACACACACACACACACACACACACACACACACACACACACACACACACACACACACACACAC
>JAXIVJ010001081.1:117500-120000 GCA_036785665.1 Chirona hameri | reverse complement strand
ACACACACACACACACACACACACACTACACTACACTACACTACTACTCGCCTCAGTTACTACACATACACACACACACACACACACACACTACACTACAATACTACACGCCTCAGTTACTACACACACACACACACTACATTATACTACAATACTACACGCCTCAGTTACTACACACACACACACACACACACACACACACACACACACACACACACACACACACACACACACACACACACACACACACACACACACACACACACACACACACACACACACACACACACACACACACCACACACACACACACACACACACACACACACACACACACACACACACACACACACACACACACACACACACACACACACACACACACACACACACACACACAACACACACACACACACACACACACACACACACACACACACACACACACACACACACACACACACACACACACACACACACACCACACACACACACACACACACACACACACACAACACACACACACACACACCACACACACACACACACACACACACACACACACACACACACACACACACACACACACACACACACACACACACACACACACACACACACACACACACACACACACCACACACACACACACACACACACACACACACACACACACACACACACACACACACACACACACACACACACACACACACACACACACACACACACACACACACACACACACACACAACACACACACACACACACACACACACACACACACACACACACACACCACACACACACACACACACACACACACACACACACACACACACACACACACACACACACACACACACACACACACACACACACACACACACACACACACACACACACACACACACACACACACACACACACACACACACACACACACACACACACACACACACACACACACACACACACACACACACACACACACACACAACACACACACACACACACACACACACACACACACACACACACACACACACACACACACACACACACACACACACACACACACACACACACACACACACACACACACACACACACACACACACACACACACACACACACACACACACACACACACACACACACACACACACACACACACACACCACACACACACACACACACACACACACACTACACTACAATACTACACGCCTCAGGTACTACACACACACAAACTACACTACACTACACTACAACACGCCTCAGTTACTACACACACACACACACACTACACTACAATACACTACTACACGCCTCAGTTACTACACACTGTCTGCTTGTCAGCGGCGGTCTCCCCGCGGATGCTTGGTGGCGTTGGTCCCGCGGTCGCGAACAGTTACTACACACACACACACACACACACACACACACACACACACACACACACACACACACACACATACTACACTACACTACTACACGCCTCAGCTACTACACACACACACACACACACTACACTACACTACACTACTACACGCCTCAGTTACTACACACACACACACACTACACAACTCACTACACTACGCTACACTACACTACTACACGCCTAGGGTACTACACACACACACACACACACACACACACACACACACACTACACTACACCACACTACTACACGCCTCAGTTACTACACACGCACACACTACACTACAATACTACACGCCTCAGTTACTACACACACACACACTACACTACACTACTACACGCCTCAGTTACTACACACACACACACAGACACCACACTACACTACAATACTACACGCCCCCCAGTTACTACACACACACACACTATAATACAATACTACACGCCTCAGGTACTTCCACACCCACACACACACACCACACTACACTACTACACGCCTCAGTTACTACACACACACACACACACACACTCACTACACTACACTAATACATGCCTCATTTACTACACACACACCACACACACTACACTACAATACTACACGCCTCAGTTACTACACACACACACACACACACACACACACACACACTACACTACTACACGCCTCAGTACTCCACACACAAACACACTACAATACAATACTACACGCCTCAGGTACTACACACACACACACACTACACTACAATACTACACGCCTCAGTTACTACACACACACACACACACACACACACACACACTACACTACACTACTACACGCCTCAGGTACTACACATACACACACACACACACACTACACTACACTACTACACGCCTCAGTTACTACACACGCACACACTACACTACAAAACTACACGCCTCAGTTATTACACACACACACACACACTACACTCCTACACGCCTCAGTTACTACACACCCACACAGACACACACTACTCTACACTACTACACGCCTCAGTTACTACACACACACACACACACACACACACTACACTACAATACTACA
>JAXIVJ010001081.1:107500-112500 GCA_036785665.1 Chirona hameri | reverse complement strand
CACACACACACACACACACACACACACACACACACACACACACACACACACACACACACACACACACACACACACACACACACACACACACACACACACACACACACACACACACACACACACACACACACACACACACACACACACACACACACACACACACACACACACACACACACACACACACACACACACACACACACACACACACACACACACACACACACACACACACACACACACACACACACACACACACACACACACACACACACACACACACACACACACACACACACACACACACACACACACACACACACACACACACACACACACACACACACACACACACACACACACACACACACACACACACACACACACACACACACACACACACACACACACACACACACACACACACACACACACACACACACACACACACACACACACACACACACACACACACACACACACACACACACACACACACACACACACACACACACACACACACACACACACACACACACACACACACACACACACACACACACACACACACACACACACACACACACACACACACACACACACACACACACACACACACACACACACACACACACACACACACACACACACACACACACACACACACACACACACACACACACACACACACACACACACACACACACACACACACACACACACACACACACACACACACACACACACACACACACACACACACACACACACACACACACACACACACACACACACACACACACACACACACACACACACACACACACACACACACACACACACACACACACACACACACACACACACACACACACACACACACACACACACACACACACACACACACACACACACACACACACACACACACACACACACACACACACACACACACACACACACACACACACACACACACACACACACACACACACACACACACACACACACACACACACACACACACACACACACACACACACACACACACACACACACACACACACACACACACACACACACACACACACACACACACACACACACACACACACACACACACACACACACACACACACACACACACACACACACACACACACACACACACACACACACACACACACACACACACACACACACACACACACACACACACACACACACACACACACACACACACACACACACACACACACACACACACACACACACACACACACACACACACACACACACACACACACACACACACACACACACACACACACACACACACACACACACACACACACACACACACACACACACACACACACACACACACACACACACACACACACACACACACACACACACACACACACACACACACACACACACACACACACACACACACACACACACACACACACACACACACACACACACACACACACACACACACACACACACACACACACACACACACACACACACACACACACACACACACACACACACACACACACACACACACACACACACACACACACACACACACACACACACACACACACACACACACACACACACACACACACACACACACACACACACACACACACACACACACACACACACACACACACACACACACACACACACACACACACACACACACACACACACACACACACACACACACACACACACACACACACACACACACACACACACACACACACACACACACACACACACACACACACACACACACACACACACACACACACACACACACACACACACACACACACACACACACACACACACACACACACACACACACACACACACACACACACACACACACACACACACACACACACACACACACACACACACACACACACACACACACACACACACACACACACACACACACACACACACACACACACACACACACACACACACACACACACACACACACACACACACACACACACACACACACACACACACACACACACACACACACACACACACACACACACACACACACACACACACACACACACACACACACACACACACACACACACACACACACACACACACACACACACACACACACACACACACACACACACACACACACACACACACACACACACACACACACACACACACACACACACACACACACACACACACACACACACACACACACACACACACACACACACACACACACACACACACACACACACACACACACACACACACACACACACACACACACACACACACACACACACACACACACACACACACACACACACACACACACACACACACACACACACACACACACACACACACACACACACACACACACACACACACACACACACACACACACACACACACACACACACACACACACACACACACACACACACACACACACACACACACACACACACACACACACACACACACACACACACACACACACACACACACACACACACACACACACACACACACACACACACACACACACACACACACACACACACACACACACACACACACACACACACACACACACACACACACACACACACACACACACACACACACACACACACACACACACACACACACACACACACACACACACACACACACACACACACACACACACACACACACACACACACACACACACACACACACACACACACACACACACACACACACACACACACACACACACACACACACACACACACACACACACACACACACACACACACACACACACACACACACACACACACACACACACACACACACACACACACACACACACACACACACACACACACACACACACACACACACACACACACACACACACACACACACACACACACACACACACACACACACACACACACACACACACACACACACACACACACTACACTACAATACTACACGCCTCAGGTACTACACACACACAAACTACACTACACTACACTACAACACGCCTCAGTTACTACACACACACACACACTACACTACAATACACTACTACACGCCTCAGTTACTACACACTGTCTGCTTGTCAGCGGCGGTCTCCCCGCCGGATGCTTGGTGGCGTTGGTCCCGCGGTTCGCGAACAGTTACTACACACACACACACACACACACACACACACACACACACACACACACACACACACACACATACTACACTACACTACTACACGCCTCAGCTACTACACACACACACACACACACTACACTACACTACACTACTACACGCCTCAGTTACTACACACACACACACACTACACTACAACTCACTACACTACGCTACACTACACTACTACACGCCTAGGGTACTACACACACACACACACACACACACACACACACACACTACACTACACCACACTACTACACGCCTCAGTTACTACACACGCACACACTACACTACAATACTACACGCCTCAGTTACTACACACACACACACTACACTACACTACTACACGCCTCAGTTACTACACACACACACACAGACACACACTACACTACAATACTACACGCCCCAGTTACTACACACACACACACTATAATACAATACTACACGCCTCAGGTACTACACACCCACACACACACACCACACTACACTACTACACGCCTCAGTTACTACACACACACACACACACACACACACTACACTACACTAATACATGCCTCATTTACTACACACACACCACACACACTACACTACAATACTACACGCCTCAGTTACTACACACACACACACACACACACACACACACACTACACTACACTACTACACGCCTCAGTTACTCCACACACAAACACACTACAATACAATACTACACGCCTCAGGTACTACACACACACACACACTACACTACAATACTACACGCCTCAGTTACTACACACACACACACACACACACACACACACACACTACACTACACTACTACACGCCTCAGGTACTACACATACACACACACACACACACTACACTACACTACTACACGCCTCAGTTACTACACACGCACACACTACACTACAAAACTACACGCCTCAGTTATTACACACACACACACACACTACACTCCTACACGCCTCAGTTACTACACACCCACACAGACACACACTACTCTACACTACTACACGCCTCAGTTACTACACACACACACACACACACACACACTACACTACAATACTACACGCCTCAGTTACTACACACACACACTACAATACACTACACTACTACACGCCTCAGTTACTACACACACACATACTACACTACTACACGCCTCAGTTACTACACACACACACACACACACACTACACTACACTATACTACTACTCGCCTCAGTTACTACACATACACACACACACACACACACACACACACACACTACACTACAATACTACACGCCTCAGTTACTACACACACACACACACTACATTATACTACAATACTACACGCCTCAGTTACTACACACACACACACACACACACACACACACACACACACACACACACACACACACACACACACACACACACACACACACACACACACACACACACACACACACACACACACACACACACACACACACACACACACACACACACACACACACACACACACACACACACACACACACACACACACACACACACACACACACACACACACACACACACACACACACACACACACACACACACACACACACACACACACACACACACACACACACACACACACACACACACACACACACACACACACACACACACACACACACACACACACACACACACACACACACACACACACACACTACACTACACTACACTACACTACACTAATACACGCCTCAGTTA
>JAXIVJ010001081.1:95000-102500 GCA_036785665.1 Chirona hameri | reverse complement strand
CACACACACACACACACACACACACACACACACACACACACACACACACACACACACACACACACACACACACACACACACACACACACACACACACACACACACACACACACACACACACACACACACACACACACACACACACACACACACACACACACACACACACACACACACACACACACACACACACACACACACACACACACACACACACACACACACACACACACACACACACACACACACACACACACACACACACACACACACACACACACACACACACACACACACACACACACACACACACACACACACACACACACACACACACACACACACACACACACACACACACACACACACACACACACACACACACACACACACACACACACACACACACACACACACACACACACACACACACACACACACACACACACACACACACACACACACACACACACACACACACACACACACACACACACACACACACACACACACACACACACACACACACACACACACACACACACACACACACACACACACACACACACACACACACACACACACACACACACACACACACACACACACACACACACACACACACACACACACACACACACACACACACACACACACACACACACACACACACACACACACACACACACACACACACACACACACACACACACACACACACACACACACACACACACACACACACACACACACACACACACACACACACTACACTTCAATACTACACGCCTCAGTTACTACACACACACACACACACACACTACACTACACTACTACACGCCTCAGTTACTACACACACACACAAACACTACACTACAATACTACACGCCTCAGGTACTACACACACACACACACACACACTACACTTCAATACTACACGCCTCAGTTACTACACACACACACACACACACACACTACACTACAATACTAAACGCCTCAGGTATTACACACACACACACACACACACACACACACACACACACACACACACACACACACACACACACACACACACACACACACACACACACACACACACACACACAGACACACACACACACACACACACTACACTACACTACTGCACGCCTAAGTTACTACACACACACACATTACACTACACTACTACACGCCTCAGGTACTACACACACACACACACACACACACACACACACACACACACACACACACACACACACACACACACTACACTACTACACGCCTCAGTTACTACACACACACACACACACACTACACTACAATACTACACACCTAAGTTACTACACACACACATATACTACACTACACTACTACACGCCTCAGTTACTACACACACACACACACACACTACACTACACTACAAAACTACACGCCTCAGTTACTACACACACACACACACACTACACTACAATACTACACGCCTCAGTTACTACACACACACACACACACACACACACACACACTACACTACAATACTACACGCCTCAGTTACTACACACATACACACACACACTACACTACACTACTACACGCCTCAGTTACTACACACATACACACTACACTACAATACTACACGCCTCAGTTACTACATACACACACACACACACACACTACACTACAATACTACACGCCTCAGGTACTACACACACACAAACTACACTACACTACACTACTACACGCCTCAGTTACTACACACACACACACACTACACTACAATACACTACTACACGCCTCAGTTACTACACACTGTCTGCTTGTCAGCGGCGGTCTCCCCGCCGGATGCTTGGTGGCGTTGGTCCCGCGGTTCGCGAACAGTTACTACACACACACACACACACACACACACACACACACACACACACACACACACACACACACACACACACACACACACACACACACACACACACATACTACACTACACTACTACACGCCTCAGCTACTACACACACACACACACACACTACACTACACTACACTACTACACGCCTCAGTTACTACACACACACACACTACACTACAACTCACTACACTACGCTACACTACACTACTACACGCCTAGGGTACTACACACACACACACACACACACACACACACACACACACACACACACACTACACTACACCACACTACTACACGCCTCAGTTACTACACACGCACACACTACACTACAATACTACACGCCTCAGTTACTACACACACACACACTACACTACACTACTACACGCCTCAGTTACTACACACACACACACACAGACACACACTACACTACAATACTACACGCCCCAGTTACTACACACACACACACTATAATACAATACTACACGCCTCAGGTACTACACACCCACACACACACACCACACTACACTACTACACGCCTCAGTTACTACACACACACACACACACTACACTACACTAATACATGCCTCATTTACTACACACACACCACACACACTACACTACAATACTACACGCCTCAGTTACTACACACACACACACACACACACACACACTACACTACACTACTACACGCCTCAGTTACTCCACACACAAACACACTACAATACAATACTACACGCCTCAGGTACTACACACACACACACACTACACTACAATACTACACGCCTCAGTTACTACACATACACACACACACACACACACACTACACTACACTACTACACGTCTCAGGTACTACACATACACACACACACACACACACACACTACACTACACTACTACACGCCTCAGTTACTACACACGCACACACTACACTACAAAACTACACGCCTCAGTTATTACACACACACACACACACACTACACTACACTCCTACACGCCTCAGTTACTACACACCCACACAGACACACACTACTCTACACTACTACACGCCTCAGTTACTACACACACACACACACACACACACACACACACTACACTACAATACTACACGCCTCAGTTACTACACACACACACTACAATACACTACACTACTACACGCCTCAGTTACTACACACACACATACTACACTACTACACGCCTCAGTTACTACACACACACACACACACACACACACACTACACTACACTACACTACTACTCGCCTCAGTTACTACACATACACACACACACACACACACACTACACTACAATACTACACGCCTCAGTTACTACACACACACACACTACATTATACTACAATACTACACGCCTCAGTTACTACACACACACACACACACAAACACACACACACACACACACACACACACACACACACACACACACACACACACACACACACACACACACACACACACACACACACACACACACACACACACACACACACACACACACACACACACACACACACACACACACACACACACACACACACACACACACACACACACACACACACACACACACACACACACACACACACACACACACACACACACACACACACACACACACACACACACACACACACACACACACACACACACACACACACACACACACACACACACACACACACACACACACACACACACACACACACACACACACACACACACACACACACACACACACACACACACACACACACACACACACACACACACACACACACACACACACACACACACACACACACACACACACACACACACACACACACACACACACACACACACACACACACACACACACACACACACACACACACACACACACACACACACACACACACACACACACACACACACACACACACACACACACACACACACACACACACACACACACACACACACACACACACACACACACACACACACACACACACACACACACACACACACACACACACACACACACACACACACACACACACACACACACACACACACACACACACACACACACACACACACACACACACACACACACACACACACACACACACACACACACACACACACACACACACACACACACACACACACACACACACACACACACACACACACACACACACACACACACACACACTACACTACACTACACTACACTGCACTACACTAATACACGCCTCAGTTACTACACACACACTACACTACACTACACTACTACACGCCTCAGTTACTACACACATACACACACTACACTACACTACTACACGCCTCAGGTACTACACACACACACACACACACACACACACTAACCTACACTACACTACTACACGCCTCAGTTACTACACACACACCCACACACACACACCCTACACTACACTACTACACGCCTCAGTTACTACACACACACACACACACACACACACACACACACACTACACTACAATACTACACGCCTCAGTTACTACACACACACACTACAATACACTACACTACTACACGCCTCAGTTACTACACACACACATACTACACTACTACACGCCTCAGTTACTACACACACACACACACACACTGGACTACATTACACTACTACTCGCCTCAGTTACTACACATACACACACACACACACACACACACACACACACTACACTACAATACTACACGCCTCAGTTACTACACACACACACACTACATTATACTACAATACTACACGCCTCAGTTACTACACACACACACACACACACACACACACACACACACACACACACACACACACACACACACACACACACACACACACACACACACACACACACACACACACACACACACACACACACACACACACACACACACACACACACACACACACACACACACACACACACACACACACACACACACACACACACACACACACACACACACACACACACACACACACACACACACACACACACACACACACACACACACACACACACACACACACACACACACACACACACACACACACACACACACACACACACACACACACACACACACACACACACACACACACACACACACACACACACACACACACACACACACACACACACACACACACACACACACACACACACACACACACACACACACACACACACACACACACACACACACACACACACACACACACACACACACACACACACACACACACACACACACACACACACACACACACACACACACACACACACACACACACACACACACACACACACACACACACACACACACACACACACACACACACACACACACACACACACACACACACACACACACACACACACACACACACACACACACACACACACACACACACACACACACACACACACACACACACACACACACACACACACACACACACACACACACACACACACACACACACACACACACACACACACACACACACACACACACACACACACACACACACACACACACACACACACACACACACACACACACACACACACACACACACACACACACACACACATACACACACACACACACACACACACACACACACACACACACACACACACACACACACACACTACACTACACTACACTAATACACGCCTCAGTTACTACACACACACTACACTACACTACACTACTACACGCCTCAGTTACTACACACATACACACACTACACTACACTACTACACGCCTCAGGTACTACACACACACACACACACACACACACACACACACACACACACACACACACACACACACACACACACACACACACACACACACACACACACACACACACACACACACACACACACACACACACACACACACACACACACACACACACACACACACACACACACACACACACACACTACACTACTACACGCCTCAGTTACTACACACACACACACACACTACACTACACGCATCAGTTACAACACACACACACACACACACTTCACTACACTACACTACTACACGCCTCAGGTACTACACACACACACACACTACACTACAATACTACACGCTTCAGTTGATACACACACACTACACTACATTACAATACTACACGACTCAGTTACTACACACACACACACACACACACACACACACACACACACACACACACACACACACACACACACACACACACACACACACACACACACACACACACACACACACACACACACACACACACACACACACACACACACACACACACACACACACACACACACACACACACACACACACACACACACACACACACACACACACACACACACACACACACACACACACACACACTACACTACACTACACTACTACACGCCTAAGTTACTACACACACACACATTACACTACACTACTACACGCCTCAGGTACTACACACACACACACACACACACACACACACACACACACACACACACACACACACACACACACACACACACACACACACACACACACACACACACACACACACACACACACACACACACACACACAACACACACACACACTACACTACTACACGCCTCAGGTACTACACACACACACACTACACTACAATACTACACGCCTCAGTTGATACACACACACTACACTACATTACAATACTACACGACTCAGTTACTACACACACACACACACACACACACACACACACACACACACACACACACACACACACACACACACACACACACACACACACACACACACACACACACACACACACACACACACACTACACTACACTACTACACGCCTAAGTTACTACACACACACACATTACACTACACTACTACACGCCTCAGGAACTACACACACACACACACACACACACACACACACACACACACACACACACACACACACACACACACACACACACACACTACACTACTACACGCCTCAGTTACTACACACACACACACACACACTACACTACAATACTACACACCTAAGTTACTACACACACACATATACTACACTACACTACTACACGCCTCAGTTACTACACACACACACACACACTACACTACACTACAAAATTACACGCCTCAGTTACTACACACACACACACACACACACACACTACACTACAATACTACACGCCTCAGTTACTACACACACACACACACACACACACACACTACACTACAATACTACACGCCTCAGTTACTACACACATACACACACACACTACACTACACTACTACACGCCTCAGTTACTACACACATACACACTACACTACAATACTACACGCCTCAGTTACTACATACACACACACACACACACACACTACACTACAATACTACACGCCTCAGGTACTACACACACACAAACTACACTACACTACACTACTACACGCCTCAGTTACCACACACACACACACACTACACTACAATACACTACTACACGCCTCAGTTACTACACACTGTCTGCTTGTCAGCGGCGGTCTCC
>JAXIVJ010001081.1:87500-90000 GCA_036785665.1 Chirona hameri | reverse complement strand
ACACACACACACACACACACACACACACACACACACACACACACACACACACACACACACACACACACACACACACACACACACACACACACACACACACACACACACACACACACACACACACACACACACACACACACACACACACACACACACACACACACACACACACACACACACACACACACACACACACACACACACACACACACACACACACACACACACACACACACACACACACACACACACACACACACACACACACACACACACACACACACACACACACACACACACACACACACACACACACACACACACACACACACACACACACACACACACACACACACACACACACACACACACACACACACACACACACACACACACACACACACACACACACACACACACACACACACACACACACACACACACACACACACACACACACACACACACACACACACACACACACACACACACACACACACACACACACACACACACACACACACACACACACACACACACACACACACACACACACACACACACACACACACACACACACACACACACACACACACACACACACACACACACACACACACACTACACTTCAATACTACACGCCTCAGTTACTACACACACACACACACACACACTACACTACACTACTACACGCCTCAGTTACTACACACACACACACACACTACACTACAATACTACACGCCTCAGTTACTACACACACACACACACACACACACACACACTACACTACAATACTACACGCCTCAGTTACTACACACATACACACACACACTACACTACACTACTACACGCCTCAGTTACTACACACATACACACTACACTACAATACTACACGCCTCAGTTACTACATACACACACACACACACACACTACACTACAATACTACACGCCTCAGGTACTACACACACACAAACTACACTACACTACACTACTACACGCCTCAGTTACTACACACACACACACACTACACTACAATACACTACTACACGCCTCAGTTACTACACACTGTCTGCTTGTCAGCGGCGGTCTCCCCGCCGGATGCTTGGTGGCGTTGGTCCCGCGGTTCGCGAACAGTTACTACACACACACACACACACACACACACACACACACACACACACACACACACACACACACACACACACATACTACACTACACTACTACACGCCTCAGCTACTACACACACACACACACACACACTACACTACACTACACTACTACACGCCTCAGTTACTACACACACACACACTACACTACAACTCACTACACTACGCTACACTACACTACTACACGCCTAGGGTACTACACACACACACACACACACACACACACACACACACACACACACACTACACTACACCACACTACTACACGCCTCAGTTACTACACACGCACACACTACACTACAATACTACACGCCTCAGTTACTACACACACACACACTACACTACACTACTACACGCCTCAGTTACTACACACACACACACACAGACACACACTACACTACAATACTACACGCCCCAGTTACTACACACACACACACTATAATACAATACTACACGCCTCAGGTACTACACACCCACACCCACACACCACACTACACTACTACACGCCTCAGTTACTACACACACACACACACACTACACTACACTAATACATGCCTCATTTACTACACACACACCACACACACTACACTACAATACTACACGCCTCAGTTACTACACACACACACACACACACACACACTACACTACACTACTACACGCCTCAGTTACTCCACACACAAACACACTACAATACAATACTACACGCCTCAGGTACTACACACACACACACACTACACTACAATACTACACGCCTCAGTTACTACACATACACACACACACACACACACACTACACTACACTACTACACGTCTCAGGTACTACACATACACACACACACACACACACACACTACACTACACTACTACACGCCTCAGTTACTACACACGCACACACTACACTACAAAACTACACGCCTCAGTTATTACACACACACACACACACACTACACTACACTCCTACACGCCTCAGTTACTACACACCCACACAGACACACACTACTCTACACTACTACACGCCTCAGTTACTACTACACACACACACACACACACTACACTACAATACTACACGCCTCAGTTACTACACACACACACTACAATACACTACACTACTACACGCCTCAGTTACTACACACACACATACTACACTACTACACGCCTCAGTTACTACACACACACACACACACACACACACACTACACTACACTACACTACTACTCGCCTCAGTTACTACACATACACACACACACACACACACACTACACTACAATACTACACGCCTCAGTTACTACACACACACACACTACATTATACTACAATACTACACGCCTCAGTTA
>JAXIVJ010001081.1:65000-72500 GCA_036785665.1 Chirona hameri | reverse complement strand
CACTACACTACACCACACTACTACACGCCTCAGTTACTACACACGCACACACTACACTACAATACTACACGCCTCAGTTACTACACACACACATACTACACTACACTACTACACGCCTCAGTTACTACACACACACACACACACACAGACACACACCACACTACAATACTACACGCCCCAGTTACTACACACACACACACTATAATACAATACTACACGCCTCAGGTACTACACACCCACACACACACCACACTACACTACTACACGCCTCAGTTACTACACACACACACACACACTACACTACACTAATACACGCCTCGTTCACTACACACACACCACACACACTACACTACAATACTACACGCCTCAGTTACTACACACACACACACACACACACACACACACACACACACACTACACTACACTACTACACGCCTCAGTTGCTCCACACACAAACACACTACAATACAATACTACACGCATCAGGTACTACACACACACACACACACTACACTACAATACTACACGCCTCAGTTACTACACACACACACACTACACTACAATACTACACGCCTCAGGTACTACACACACACACACTATACTTCAATACTCCACGCCTCAGTTACTACACACACACACACACACACACACACACACACACACACACACACACACACACACACACACACACACACACACACACACACACACACACACACACACACACACACACACACACACACACACACACACACACACACACACACACACACACACACACACACACACACACACACACACACACACACACACACACACACACACACACACACACACACACACACACACACACACACACACACACACACACACACACACACACACACACACACACACACACACACACACACACACACACACACACACACACACACACACACACACACACACACACACACACACACACACACACACACACACACACACACACACACACACACACACACACACACACACACACACACACACACACACACACACACACACACACACACACACACACACACACACACACACACACACACACACACACACACACACACACACACACACACACACACACACACACACACACACACACACACACACACACACACACACACACACACACACACACACACACACACACACACACACACACACACACACACACACACACACACACACACACACACACACACACACACACACACACACACACACACACACACACACACACACACACACACACACACACACACACACACACACACACACACACACACACACACACACACACACACACACACACACACACACACAACACACACACACACCACACACACACACACACACACACACACACACACACACACACACACACACACACACACACACACACACACACACACACACACACACACACACACACACACACACACACACACACACACACACACACACACACACACACACACACACACACACACACACACACACACACACACACACACACACACACACACACACACACACACACACACACACACACACACACACACACACACACACACACACACACACACACACACACACACACACACACACACACACACACACACACACACACACACACACACACACACACACACACACACACACACACACACACACACACACACACACACACACACACACACACACACACACACACACACACACACACACACACACACACACACACACACACACACACACACACACACACACACACACACACACACACACACACACACACACACACACACACACACACACACACACACACACACACACACACACACACACACACACACACACACACACACACACACACACACACACACACACACACACACACACACACACACACACACACACACACACACACACACACACACACACACACACACACACACACACACACACACACACACACACACACACACACACACACACACACACACACACACACACACACACACACACACACACACACACACACACACACACACACACACACACACACACACACACACACACACACACACACACACACACACACACACACACACACACACACACACACACACACACACACACACACACACACACACACACACACACACACACACACACACACACACACACACACACACACACACACACACACACACACACACACACACACACACACACACACACACACACACACACACACACACACACACACACACACACACACACACACACACACACACACACACACACACACACACACACACACACACACACACACACACACACACACACACACACACACACACACACACACACACACACACACACACACACACACACACACACACACACACACACACACACACACACACACACACACACACACACACACACACACACACACACACACACACACACACTACACTACACTACTACACGCCTCAGTTACTACACACACACACACACACACTACACTACAATACTACACACCTAAGTTACTACACACACACACACATACTACACTACACTACTACACGCCTCAGTTACTACACACACACACACACACTACACTACACTACAAAACTACACGCCTCAGTTACTACACACACACACACACACACTACACTACAATACTACACGCCTCAGTTACTACACACACACACACACACACACACACACACACACACACACACTACACTACAATACTACACGCCTCAGTTACTACACACATACACACACACACTACACTACACTACTACACGCCTCAGTTACTACACACATACACACTACACTACAATACTACACGCCTCAGTTACTACATACACACACACACACACACACTACACTACAATACTACACGCCTCAGGTACTACACACACACAAACTACACTACACTACACTACTACACGCCTCAGTTACTACACACACACACACACTACACTACAATACACTACTACACGCCTCAGTTACTACACACTGTCTGCTTGTCAGCGGCGGTCTCCCCGCCGGATGCTTGGTGGCGTTGGTCCCGCGGTTCGCAAACAGTTACTACACACACACACACACACACACACACACACACACACACACACACACACACACACACACACACACACACACACACACACACACACACACACACACACACACACACACACACACACACACACACACACACACACACACACACACACACACACACACACACACACACACACACACACACACACACACACACACACACACACACACACACACACACACACACACACACACACACACACACACACACACACACACTACACTACTACACGCCTCAGCTACTACACACACACACACACACACACTACACTACACTACACTACTACACGCCTCAGTTACTACACACACACACACTACACTACAACTCACTACACTATGCTACACTACACTACTACACGCCTAGGGTACTACACACACACACACACACCCACTACACTACACCACACTACTACACGCCTCAGTTACTACACACGCACACACTACACTACAATACTACACGCCTCAGTTACTACACACACACATACTACACTACACTACTACACGCCTCAGTTACTACACACACACACACACACACAGACACACACCACACTACAATACTACACGCCCCAGTTACTACACACACACACACTATAATACAATACTACACGCCTCAGGTACTACACACCCACACACACACCACACTACACTACTACACGCCTCAGTTACTACACACACACACACACACTACACTACACTAATACACGCCTCGTTCACTACACACACACCACACACACTACACTACAATACTACACGCCTCAGTTACTACACACACACACACACACACACACACACACACACTACACTACACTACTACACGCCTCAGTTGCTCCACACACAAACACACTACAATACAATACTACACGCATCAGGTACTACACACACACACACACACTACACTACAATACTACACGCCTCAGTTACTACACACACACACACTACACTACAATACTACACGCCTCAGGTACTACACACACACACACTATACTTCAATACTCCACGCCTCAGTTACTACACACACACACACACACACACACACACACACACACACACACACACACACACACACACACACACACACACACACACACACACACACACACACACACACACACACACACACACACACACACACACACACACACACACACACACACACACACACACACACACACACACACACACACACACACACACACACACACACACACACACACACACACACACACACACACACACACACACACACACACACACACACACACACACACACACACACACACACACACACACACACACACACACACACACACACACACACACACACACACACACACACACACACACACACACACACACACACACACACACACACACACACACACACACACACACACACACACACACACACACACACACACACACACACACACACACACACACACACACACACACACACACACACACACACACACACACACACACACACACACACACACACACACACACACACACACACACACACACACACACACACACACACACACACACACACACACACACACACACACACACACACACACACACACACACACACACACACACACACACACACACACACACACACACACACACACACACACACACACACACACACACACACACACACACACACACACACACACACACACACACACACACACACACACACACACACACACACACACACACACACACACACACACACACACACACACACACACACACACACACACACACACACACACACACACACACACACACACACACACACACACACACACACACACACACACACACACACACACACACACACACACACACACACACACACACACACACACACACACACACACACACACACACACACACACACACACACACACACACACACACACACACACACACACACACACACACACACACACACACACACACACACACACACACACACACACACACACACACACACACACACACACACACACACACACACACACACACACACACACACACACACACACACACACACACACACACACACACACACACACACACACACACACACACACACACACACACACACACACACACACACACACACACACACACACACACACACACACACACACACACACACACACACACACACACACACACACACACACACACACACACACACACACACACACACACACACACACACACACACACACACACACACACACACACACACACACACACACACACACACACACACACACACACACACACACACACACACACACACACACACACACACACACACACACACACACACACACACACACACACACACACACACACACACACACACACACACACACACACACACACACACACACACACACACACACACACACACACACACACACACACACACACACACACACACACACACACACACACACACACACACACACACACACACACACACACACACACACACACACACACACACACACACACACACACACACACACACACACACACACACACACACACACACACACACACACACACACACACACACTACACTTCAATACTACACGCCTCAGTTACTACACACACACACACACACACACACTACACTACACTACTACACGCCTCAGTTACTACACACACACACACAAACACTACACTACAACACTACACGCCTCAGGTACTACACACACACACACACACACACTACACTTCAATACTACACGCCTCAGTTACTACACACACACACACACACACTACACTACAATACTAAACGCCTCAGGTATTACACACACACACACACACACACACACACACACACACACACACACACACACACACACACACACACACACACACACACACACACACACACACACACACACACACACACACACACACACACACACACACACACACACACACACACACACACACACACACACACACACACACACACACACACACACACACACACACATACACACACACACACACACACACACACACACTACACTACACTACTACACGCCTCAGTTACTAGACACACACACACACACTACACTACACGCATCAGTTACAACACACACACACACACACACACACACACACTTCACTACACTACACAACTAAACGCCTCAGGTACTACACACACACACACACACTACACTACAATACTACACGCCTCAGTTGATACACACACACTACACTACATTACAATACTACACGACTCAGTTACTACACACACTACATTACAATACTACACGACTCAGTTACTACACACACACACACACACACACACACACACACACACACACACACACACACACACACACACACACACACACACACACACACACACACACACACACACACACACACACACACACACACACACACACACACACACACACACACACACACACACACACACACACACACACACACACACACACACACACACACACACACACACACACACACACACACACACACACACACACACACACACACACACACACACACACACACACACACACACACACACACACACACACACACACACACACACACACACACACACACACACACACACACACACACACACACACACACACACACACACACACACACACACACACACACACACACACACACACACACACACACACACACACACACACACACACACACACACACACACACACACACACACACACACACACTACACTACACTACTGCACGCCTAAGTTACTACACACACACACACACACACACACACACACACACACACACACACACACACACACACACACACACACACACACACACACACACACACACACACTACACTACTACACGCCTCAGTTACTACACACACACACACACACACACTACACTACAATACTACACACCTAAGTTACTACACATATACTACACTACACTACTACACGCCTCAGTTACTACACACACACACACACACTACACTACACTACAAAACTACACGCCTCAGTTACTACACACACACACACACACTACACTACAATACTACACGCCTCAGTTACTACACACACACACACACACACACACTACACTACAATACTACACGCCTCAGTTACTACACACATACACACACACACTACACTACACTACTACACGCCTCAGTTACTACACACATACACACTACACTACAATACTACACGCCTCAGTTACTACATACACACACACACACACACACTACACTACAATACTACACGCCTCAGG
>JAXIVJ010001081.1:15000-60000 GCA_036785665.1 Chirona hameri | reverse complement strand
ACTTTTATCTGAAAACATCCACCCTTATTTCCACCCATGTTTTCTGGGTGTGCGTCTGAGCCTCTTCGACCAGTGACGGCGCCCCTCCGACCAGTGATGGCGCCCCCCTGGCAAGTGAAGGCGCCCCTTCGACCAGTGAAGGCGCCCGCACCTCTGGCAAGTAATCATGCGCCCCTCTGGCATGATTATTTTCACTTCAACCAGGCAATGTGATATTTTGCCCCACTAACTTTTATTGTGAAGTGAAGGGCGGGTGGAATATATTTTGAATATATTTTGATATTTTGCCCCACTAACTTTTATTGTGAAGTGAAGGGCGGGTGGAATTTCTTCAAATGGTCCAACAACTTCCCGCTTGGCCCCACCAACTTTTGTCAGATTTGAACGGTCCCTGGCTTTAAAATGATTATTTTCACTTCAACCAGGCGATGTGATATTTTGCCCCACTAACTTTTATTGTGAAGTGAAGGGCGGGTGGAATATATTTTGAATATATTTTGATATTTTGCCCCACTAACTTTTATTGTGAAGTGAAGGGCGGGTGGAATTTCTTTAAATGGTCCAACAACTTGCCGCTTTGCCCCACCAACTTTTGTCAGATTTGAACGGTCCCTGGCTTTAAAATGATTATTTTCACTTCAAGCATGGAAAATAAACAGGCAATGTGATAGTTTGCCACACTAACTTTTATCTGAAAACATCCACCCTTATTTCCACCCATGTTTTCTGGGTGTGCGTCTGAGCCTCTTCGACCAGTGACGGCGCCCCTCCGACCAGTGATGGCGCCCCTCTGGCAAGTGAAGGCGCCCCTTCGACCAGTGAAGGCGCCCGCCCCTCTGGCAAGTAATCATGCGCCCCTCTGGCATGATTATTTTCACTTCAACCAGGCAATGTGATATTTTGCCCCACTAACTTTTATTGCGAAGTGAAGGGCGGGTGGAATATATTTTGAATATATTTTGATATTTTGCCCCACTAACTTTTATTGTGAAGTGAAGCGCGGGTGGAATTTCTTCAAATGGTCCAACAACTTCCCGCTTGGCCCCACCAACTTTTGTCAGATTTGAACGGTCCCTGGCTTTAAAATGATTATTTTCACTTCAACCAGGCGATGTGATATTTTGCCCCACTAACTTTTATTGTGAAGTGAAGGGCGGGTGGAATATATTTTGAATATATTTTGATATTTTGCCCCACTAACGTTTATTGTGAAGTGAAGGGCGGGTGGAATTTCTTTAAATGGTCCAACAACTTCCCGCTTTGCCCCACCAACTTTTGTCAGATTTGATCAAAGGTCCCTGGCTTTAAAATGATTATTTTCACTTCAAGCATGGAAAATAAACAGGCAATGTGATAGTTTGCCACACTAACTTTTATCTGAAAACATCCACCCTTATTTCCACCCATGTTTTCTGGGTGTGCGTCTGAGCCTCTTCGACCAGTGACGGCGCCCCTCCGACCAGTGATGGCGCCCCTCTGGCAAGTGAAGGCGCCCCTTCGACCAGTGAAGGCGCCCGCCCCTCTGGCAAGTAATCATGCGCCCCTCTGGCATGATTATTTTCACTTCAACCAGGCAATGTGATATTTTGCCCCACTAACTTTTATTGCGAAGTGAAGGGCGGGTGGAATATATTTTGAATATATTTTGATATTTTGCCCCACTAACTTTTATTGTGAAGTGAAGGGCGGGTGGAATTTCTTCAAATGGTCCAACAACTTCCCGCTTGGCCCCACCAACTTTTGTCAGATTTGAACGGTCCCTGGCTTTAAAATGATTATTTTCACTTCAAGCATGGAAAATAAACAGGCAATGTGATAGTTTGCCACACTAACTTTTATCTGAAAACATCCACCCTTATTTCCACCCATGTTTTCTGGGTGTGCGTCTGAGCCTCTTCGACCAGTGACGGCGCCCCTCCGACCAGTGATGGCGCCCCTCTGTCAAGTGAAGGCGCCCCTTCGACCAGTGAAGGCGCCCGCCCCTCTGGCAAGTAATCATGCGCCCCTCTGGCATGATTATTTTCACTTCAACCAGGCAATGTGATATTTTGCCCCACTAACTTTTATTGTGAAGCGGGTGGAATATATTATTGTGGGCGGGTGGAATATATTTTGAATATATTTTTATATTTTGCCCCACTAACTTTTATTGTGAAGTGAAGGGCGGGCGGAATTTCTTCAAATGGTCCAACAACTTCCCGCTTGGCCCCACCAACTTTTGTCAGATTTGAACGGTCCCTGGCTTTAAAATGATTATTTTCACTTCAACCAGGCGATGTGATATTTTGCCCCACTAACTTTTATTGTGAAGTGAAGGGCGGGTGGAATATATTTTGAATATATTTTGATATTTTGCCCCACTAACTTTTATTGTGAAGTGAAGGGCGGGTGGAATTTCTTCAAATGGTCCAACAACTTCCCGCTTTGCCCCACCAACTTTTGTCAGATTTGAACGGTTCCTGGCTTTAAAATCATTATTTTCACTTCAAGCATGGAAAATAAACAGGCAATGTGATAGTTTGCCACACTAACTTTTATCTGAAAACATCCACCCTTATTTCCACCCATGTTTTCTGGGTGTGCGTCTGAGCCTCTTCGACCAGTGACGGCGCCCCTCCGACCAGTGATGGCGCCCCTCTGGCAAGTGAGGCGCCCCTTCGACCAGTGAAGGCGCCCGCCCCTCTGGCAAGTAATCATGCGCCCCTCTGGCATGATTATTTTCACTTCAACCAGGCAATGTGATATTTTGCCCCACTAACTTTTATTGTGAAGTGAAGGGCGGGTGGAATATATTTTGAATATATTTTGATATTTTGCCCCACTAACTTTTATTGTGAAGTGAAGGGCGGGTGGAATTTCTTCAAATGGTCCAACAACTTCCCGCTTGGCCCCACCAACTTTTGTCAGATTTGAACGGTCCCTGGCTTTAAAATGATTATTTTCACTTCAAGCATGGAAAATAAACAGGCCACACTAACTTTTATCTGAAAACATCCACCCTTATTTCCACCCATGTTTTCTGGGTGTGCGTCTGAGCCTCTTCGACCAGTGACGGCGCCCCTCCGACCAGTGATGGCGCCCCTCTGGCAAGTGAAGGCGCCCCTTCGACCATTGAAGGCGCCCGCCCCTCTGGCAAGTAATCATGCGCCCCTCTGGCATGATTATTTTCACTTCAACCAGGCAATGTGATATTTTGCCCCACTAACTTTTATTTTGAAGTGAAGGGCGGGTGGAATATATTTTGAATATATTTTGATATTTTGCCCCACTAACTTTTATTGTGAAGTGAAGGGCGGGTGGAATTTCTTCAAATGGTCCAACAACTTCCCGCTTGGCCCCACCAACTTTTGTCAGATTTGAACGGTCCCTGGCTTTAAAATGATTATTTTCACTTCAAGCATGGAAAATAAACAGGCAATGTGATAGTTTGCCACACTAACTTTTATCTGAAAACATCCACCCTTATTTCCACCCATGTTTTCTGGGTGTGCGTCTGAGCCTCTTCGACCAGTGACGGCGCCCCTCCGACCAGTGATGGCGCCCCTCTGGCAAGTGAAGGCGCCCCTTCGACCATTGAAGGCGCCCGCCCCTCTGGCAAGTAATCATGCGCCCCTCTGGCATGATTATTTTCACTTCAACCAGGCAATGTGATATTTTGCCCCACTAACTTTTATTTTGAAGTGAAGGGCGGGTGGAATATATTTTGAATATATTTTGATATTTTGCCCCACTAACTTTTATTGTGAAGTGAAGGGCGGGTGGAATTTCTTCAAATGGTCCAACAACTTCCCGCTTGGCCCCACCAACTTTTGTCAGATTTGAACGGTCCCTGTCTTTAAAATGATTATTTTCACTTCAAGCATGGAAAATAAACAGGCAATGTGATAGTTTGCCACACTAACTTTTATCTGAAAACATCCACCCTTATTTCCACCCATGTTTTCTGGGTGTGCGTCTGAGCCTCTTCGACCAGTTCGACCTCCGACCAGTGATGGCGCCCCTCTGGCAAGTGAAGGCGCCCCTTCGACCATTGAAGGCGCCCGCCCCTCTGGCAAGTAATCATGCGCCCCTCTGGCATGATTATTTTCACTTCAACCAGGCAATGTGATATTTTGCCCCACTAACTTTTATTGTGAAGCGGCGGGCGGGTGGAATATATTTTGAATATATTTTGATATTTTGCCCCACTAACTTTTATTGTGAAGTGAAGGGCGGGTGGAATTTCTTCAAATGGTCCAACAACTTCCCGCTTGGCCCCACCAACTTTTGTCAGATTTGAACGGTCCCTGGCTTTAAAATGATTATTTTCACTTCAACCAGGCGATGTGATATTTTGCCCCACTAACTTTTATTGTGAAGTGAAGGGCGGGTGGAATATATTTTGAATATATTTTGATATTTTGCCCAACTAACGTTTATTGTGAAGTGAAGGGCGGGTGGAATTTCTTTAAATGGTCCAAAAACTTCCCGCTTTGCCCCACCAACTTTTGTCAGATTTGATCAAAGGTCCCTGGCTTTAAAATGATTATTTTCACTTCAAGCATGGAAAATAAACAGGCAATGTGATAGTTTGCCACACTAACTTTTATCTGAAAACATCCACCCTTATTTCCACCCATGTTTTCTGGGTGTGCGTCTGAGCCTCTTCGACCAGTGACGGCGCCCCTCCGACCAGTGATGGCGCCCCTCTGGCAAGTGAAGGCGCCCCTTCGACCAGTGAAGGCGCCCGCCCCTCTGGCAAGTAATCATGCGCCCCTCTGGCATGATTATTTTCACTTCAACCAGGCAATGTGATATTTTGCCCCACTAACTTTTATTGGGAAGTGAAGGGCGGGTGGAATATATTTTGAATATATTTTGATATTTTGCCCAACTAACTTTTATTGTGAAGTGAAGGGCGGGTGGAATTTCTTCAAATGGTCCAACAACTTCCCGCTTGGCCCCACCAACTTTTGTCAGATTTGAACGGTCCCTGGCTTTAAAATGATTATTTTCACTTCAAGCATGGAAAATAAACAGGCAATGTGATAGTTTGCCACACTAACTTTTATCTGAAAACATCCACCCTTATTTCCACCCATGTTTTCTGGGTGTGCGTCTGAGCCTCTTCGACCAGTGACGGCGCCCCTCCGACCAGTGATGGCGCCCCTCTGGCAAGTGAAGGCGCCCCTTCGACCAGTGAAGGCGCCCGCCCCTCTGGCAAGTAATCATGCGCCCCTCTGGCATGATTATTTTCACTTCAACCAGGCAATGTGATATTTTGCCCCACTAACTTTTATTGTGAAGTGAAGGGCGGGTGGAATATATTTTGAATATATTTTGATATTTTGCCCCACTAACTTTTATTGTGAAGTGAAGGGCGGGCGGAATTTCTTCAAATGGTCCAACAACTTCCCGCTTGGCCCCACCAACTTTTGTCAGATTTGAACGGTCCCTGGCTTTAAAATGATTATTTTCACTTCAAGCATGGAAAATAAACAGGCAATGTGATAGTTTGCCACACTAACTTTTATCTGAAAACATCCACCCTTATTTCCACCCATGTTTTCTGGGTGTGCGTCTGAGCCTCTTCGACCAGTGACGGCGCCCCTCCGACCAGTGATGGCGCCCCTCTGGCAAGTGAAGGCGCCCCTTCGACCAGTGAAGGCGCCCGCCCCTCTGGCAAGTAATCATGCGCCCCTCTGGCATGATTATTTTCACTTCAACCAGGCAATGTGATATTTTGCCCCACTAACTTTTATTGTGAAGTGAAGGGCGGGTGGAATATATTTTGAATATATTTTGATATTTTGCCCCACTAACTTTTATTGTGAAGTGAAGGGCGGGCGGAATTTCTTCAAATGGTCCAACAACTTCCCGCTTGGCCCCACCAACTTTTGTCAGATTTGAACGGTCCCTGGCTTTAAAATGATTATTTTCAACCAGGCAATGTGATATTTTGCCCCACTAACTTTTATTGTGAAGTGAAGGGCGGGTGGAATATATTTTGAATATATTTTGATATTTTGCCCCACTAACTTTTATTGTGAAGTGAAGGGCTGGTGGAATTTCTTCAAATGGTCCAACAACTTCCCGCTTTGCCCCACCAACTTTTGTCAGATTTGAACGGTTCCTGGCTTTAAAATCATTATTTTCACTTCAAGCATGGAAAATAAACAGGCAATGTGATAGTTTGCCACACTAACTTTTATCTGAAAACATCCACCTTTATTTCCACCCATGTTTTCTGGGTGTGCGTCTGAGCCTCTTCGACCAGTGACGGCGCCCCTCCGACCAGTGATGGCGCCCCTCTGGCAAGTGAGGCGCCCCTTCGACCAGTGAAGGCGCCCGCCCCTCTGGCAAGTAATCATGCGCCCCTCTGGCATGATTATTTTCACTTCAACCAGGCAATGTGATATTTTGCCCCACTAACTTTTATTGTGAAGTGAAGGGTGGGTGGAATATATTTTGAATATATTTTGATATTTTGCCCCACTAACTTTTATTGTGAAGTGAAGGGCGGGTGGAATTTCTTCAAATGGTCCAACAACTTCCCGCTTGGCCCCACCAACTTTTGTCAGATTTGAACGGTCCCTGGCTTTAAAATGATTATTTTCACTTCAAGCATGGAAAATAAACAGGCAATGTGATAGTTTGCCACACTAACTTTTATCTGAAAACATCCACCTTTATTTCCACCCATGTTTTCTGGGTGTGCGTCTGAGCCTCTTCGACCAGTGACGGCGCCCCTCCGACCAGTGATGGCGCCCCTCTGGCAAGTGAAGGCGCCCCTTCGACCATTGAAGGCGCCCGCCCCTCTGGCAAGTAATCATGCGCCCCTCTGGCATGATTATTTTCACTTCAACCAGGCAATGTGATATTTTGCCCCACTAACTTTTATTTTGAAGTGAAGGGCGGGTGGAATATATTTTGAATATATTTTGATATTTTGCCCCACTAACTTTTATTGTGAAGTGAAGGGCGGGTGGAATTTCTTCAAATGGTCCAACAACTTCCCGCTTGGCCCCACCAACTTTTGTCAGATTTGAACGGTCCCTGGCTTTAAAATGATTATTTTCACTTCAAGCATGGAAAATAAACAGGCAATGTGATAGTTTGCCACACTAACTTTTATCTGAAAACATCCACCCTTATTTTCTGGGTGTGCGTCTGAGCCTGTTCGACCAGTGACGGCGCCCCTCCGACCAGTGATGGCGCCCCTCTGGCAAGTGAAGGCGCCCCTTCGACCAGTGAAGGCGCCCCTTCGACCAGTGAAGGCGCCCGCCCCTCTGGCAAGTAATCATGCGCCCCTCTGGCATGATTATTTTCACTTCAACCAGGCAATGTGATATTTTGCCCCACTAACTTTTATTTTGAAGTGAAGGGCGGGTGGAATATATTTTGAATATATTTTGATATTTTGCCCCACTAACTTTTATTGTGAAGTGAAGGGCGGGTGGAATTTCTTCAAATGGTCCAACAACTTCCCGCTTGGCCCCACCAACTTTTGTCAGATTTGAACGGTCCCTGGCTTTAAAATGATTATTTTCACTTCAAGCATGGAAAATAAACAGGCAATGTGATATTTTGCCACACTAACTTTTATTGTGAAGTGAAGGGCGGGTGGAATTTCTTCAAATGGTCCAACAACTTCCCGCTTGGCCCCACCAACTTTTGTCAGATTTGAACGGTCCCTGGCTTTAAAATGATTATTTTCACTTCAAGCATGGAAAATAAACAGGCAATGTGATAGTTTGCCACACTAACTTTTATCTGAAAACATCCACCCTTATTTCCACCCATGTTTTCTGGGTGTGCGTCTGAGCCTCTTCGACCAGTGACGGCGCCCCTCCGACCAGTGATGGCGCCCCTCTGGCAAGTGAAGGCGCCCCTTCGACCATTGAAGGCGCCCGCCCCTCTGGCAAGTAATCATGCGCCCCTCTGGCATGATTATTTTCACTTCAACCAGGCAATGTGATATTTTGCCCCACTAACTTTTATTTTGAAGTGAAGGGCGGGTGGAATATATTTTGAATATATTTTGATATTTTGCCCCACTAACTTTTATTGTGAAGTGAAGGGCGGGTGGAATTTCTTCAAATGGTCCAACAACTTCCCGCTTGGCCCCACCAACTTTTGTCAGATTTGAACGGTCCCTGGCTTTAAAATGATTATTTTCACTTCAAGCATGGAAAATAAACAGGCAATGTGATAGTTTGCCACACTAACTTTTATCTGAAAACATCCACCCTTATTTCCACCCATGTTTTCTGGGTGTGCGTCTGAGCCTCTTCGACCAGTGACGGCGCCCCTCCGACCAGTGATGGCGCCCCTCTGGCAAGTGAAGGCGCCCCTTCGACCATTGAAGGCGCCCGCCCCTCTGGCAAGTAATCATGCGCCCCTCTGGCATGATTATTTTCACTTCAACCAGGCAATGTGATATTTTGCCCCACTAACTTTTATTTTGAAGTGAAGGGCGGGTGGAATATATTTTGAATATATTTTGATATTTTGCCCCACTAACTTTTATTGTGAAGTGAAGGGCGGGTGGAATTTCTTCAAATGGTCCAACAACTTCCCGCTTGGCCCCACCAACTTTTGTCAGATTTGAACGGTCCCTGGCTTTAAAATGATTATTTTCACTTCAAGCATGGAAAATAAACAGGCAATGTGATATTTTGCCACACTAACTTTTATTGTGAAGTGAAGGGCGGGTGGAATTTCTTCAAATGGTCCAACAACTTCCCGCTTGGCCCCACCAACTTTTGTCAGATTTGAACGGTCCCTGGCTTTAAAATGATTATTTTCACTTCAAGCATGGAAAATAAACAGGCAATGTGATAGTTTGCCACACTAACTTTTATCTGAAAACATCCACCCTTATTTCCACCCATGTTTTCTGGGTGTGCGTCTGAGCCTCTTCGACCAGTGACGGCGCCCCTCCGACCAGTGATGGCGCCCCTCTGGCAAGTGAAGGCGCCCCTTCGACCATTGAAGGCGCCCGCCCCTCTGGCAAGTAATCATGCGCCCCTCTGGCATGATTATTTTCACTTCAACCAGGCAATGTGATATTTTGCCCCACTAACTTTTATTTTGAAGTGAAGGGCGGGTGGAATATATTTTGAATATATTTTGATATTTTGCCCCACTAACTTTTATTGTGAAGTGAAGGGCGGGTGGAATTTCTTCAAATGGTCCAACAACTTCCCGCTTGGCCCCACCAACTTTTGTCAGATTTGAACGGTCCCTGGCTTTAAAATGATTATTTTCACTTCAAGCATGGAAAATAAACAGGCAATGTGATAGTTTGCCACACTAACTTTTATCTGAAAACATCCACCCTTATTTCCACCCATGTTTTCTGGGTGTGCGTCTGAGCCTCTTCGACCAGTGACGGCGCCCCTCCGACCAGTGATGGCGCCCCTCTGGCAAGTGAAGGCGCCCCTTCGACCATTGAAGGCGCCCGCCCCTCTGGCAAGTAATCATGCGCCCCTCTGGCATGATTATTTTCACTTCAACCAGGCAATGTGATATTTTGCCCCACTAACTTTTATTTTGAAGTGAAGGGCGGGTGGAATATATTTTGAATATATTTTGATATTTTGCCCCACTAACTTTTATTGTGAAGTGAAGGGCGGGTGGAATTTCTTCAAATGGTCCAACAACTTCCCGCTTGGCCCCACCAACTTTTGTCAGATTTGAACGGTCCCTGGCTTTAAAATGATTATTTTCACTTCAAGCATGGAAAATAAACAGGCAATGTGATAGTTTGCCACACTAACTTTTATCTGAAAACATCCACCCTTATTTCCACCCATGTTTTCTGGGTGTGCGTCTGAGCCTCTTCGACCAGTGACGGCGCCCCTCCGACCAGTGATGGCGCCCCTCTGGCAAGTGAAGGCGCCCCTTCGACCATTGAAGGCGCCCGCCCCTCTGGCAAGTAATCATGCGCCCCTCTGGCATGATTATTTTCACTTCAACCAGGCAATGTGATATTTTGCCCCACTAACTTTTATTTTGAAGTGAAGGGCGGGTGGAATATATTTTGAATATATTTTGATATTTTGCCCCACTAACTTTTATTGTGAAGTGAAGGGCGGGTGGAATTTCTTCAAATGGTCCAACAACTTCCCGCTTGGCCCCACCAACTTTTGTCAGATTTGAACGGTCCCTGGCTTTAAAATGATTATTTTCACTTCAAGCATGGAAAATAAACAGGCAATGTGATAGTTTGCCACACTAACTTTTATCTGAAAACATCCACCCTGATTTCCACCCATGTTTTCTGGGTGTGCGTCTGAGCCTCTTCGACCAGTGACGGCGCCCCTCCGACCAGTGATGGCGCCCCTCTGGCAAGTGAAGGCGCCCCTTCGACCATTGAAGGCGCCCGCCCCTCTGGCAAGTAATCATGCGCCCCTCTGGCATGATTATTTTCACTTCAACCAGGCAATGTGATATTTTGCCCCACTAACTTTTATTTTGAAGTGAAGGGCGGGTGGAATATATTTTGAATATATTTTGATATTTTGCCCCACTAACTTTTATTGTGAAGTGAAGGGCGGGTGGAATTTCTTCAAATGGTCCAACAACTTCCCGCTTGGCCCCACCAACTCAGATTTGAACGGTCCCTGGCTTTAAAATGATTATTTTCACTTCAACCAGTGAAGGGCGGGTGGAATATATTTTGAATATATTTTGATATTTTGCCCCACTAATTTTGCCCCCACTAACAAAGGGGCGCCTTCACTTGCCAGAGGGGCGCCATCACTGGTCGGAGGGGCGCCGTCACTGGTCAAAGAGGCTCAGACGCACACCCAGAAAACATGGGTGGAAATAAGGGTGGATGTTTTCAGATAAAAGTTAGTGTGGCAAACTATCACATTGCCTGTTTATTTTCCATGCTTGAAGTGAAAATAATCATTTTAAAGCCAGGGACCGTTCAAATCTGACAAAACAAAAGGGCCAAGCGGGAAGTTGTTGGACCATTTGAAGAAATTCCACCCGCCCTTCACTTCACAATAAAAGTTAGTGGGGCAAAATATCAAAATATATTCAAAATATATTCCACCCGCCCTTCACTTCAAAATAAAAGTTAGTGGGGCAAAATATCACATTGCCTGGTTGAAGTGAAAATAATCATGCCAGAGGGGCGCATGATTACTTGCCAGAGGGGCGGGCGCCTTCAATGGTCGAAGGGGCGCCTTCACTTGCCAGAGGGGCGCCATCACTGGTCGGAGGGGCGCCGTCACTGGTCGAAGAGGCTCAGACGCACACCCAGAAAACATGGGTGGAAATAAGGGTGGATGTTTTCAGATAAAAGTTAGTGTGGCAAACTATCACATTGCCTGTTTGTTTTCCATGCTTGAAGTGAAAATATGAAAATAATAATGAAAAAATAATAATGAAAAAATATGAATATGAAAATATGAAAATAATAAATAAAATAGAAAAATGAAAATAATCATTTTAAAGCCAGGGACCGTTCAAATCTGACAAAAGTTGGTGGGGCCAAGCGGGAAGTTGCTGGACCATTTGAAGAAATTCCACCCGCCCTTCACTTCACAATAAAAGTTAGTGGGGCAAAATATCAAAATATATTCAAAATATATTCCACCCGCCCTTCACTTCAAAATAAAAGTTAGTGGGGCAAAATATCACATTGCCTGGTTGAAGTGAAAATAATCATGCCAGAGGGGCGCATGATTACTTGCCAGAGGGGCGGGCGCCTTCAATGGTCGAAGGGGCGCCTTCACTTGCCAGAGGGGCGCCATCACTGGTCGGAGGGGCGCCGTCACTGGTCGAAGAGGCTCAGACGCACACCCAGAAAACATGGGTGGAAATAAGGGTGGATGTTTTCAGATAAAAGTTAGTGTGGCAAACTATCACATTGCCTGTTTATTTTCCATGCTTGAAGTGAAAATAATCATTTTAAAGCCAGGGACCGTTCAAATCTGACAAAAGTTGGTGGGGCCAAGCGGGAAGTTGTTGGACCATTTGAAGAAATTCCACCCGCCCTTCACTTCACAATAAAAGTTAGTAGGGCAAAATATCAAAATATATTCAAAATATAACCCGCCCTTCACTTCAAAATAAAAGTTAGTGGGGCAAAATATCACATTGCCTGGCTGAAGTGAAAATAATCATGCCAGAGGGGCGCATGATTACTTGCCAGAGGGGCGGGCGCCTTCAATGGTCGAAGGGGCGCCTTCACTTGCCAGAGGGGCGCTATCACTGGTCGGAGGGGCGCCGTCACTGGTCGAAGAGGCTCAGACGCACACCCAGAAAACATGGGTGGAAATAAGGGTGGATGTTTTCAGATAAAAGTTAGTGTGGCAAACTATCACATTGCCTGTTTATTTTCCATGCTTGAAGTGAAAATAATCATTTTAAAGCCAGGGACCGTTCAAATCTGACAAAAGTTGGTGGGGCCAAGCGGGAAGTTGTTGGACCATTTGAAGAAATTCCACCCGCCCTTCACTTCACAATAAAAGTTAGTGGGGCAAAATATCAAAATATATTCAAAATATATTCCACCCGCCCTTCACTTCAAAATAAAAGTTAGTGGGGCAAAATATCACATTGCCTGGTTGAAGTGAAAATAATCATGCCAGAGGGGCGCATGATTACTTGCCAGAGGGGCGGGCGCCTTCAATGGTCGAAGGGGCGCCTTCACTTGCCAGAGGGGCGCCATCACTGGTCGGAGGGGCGCCGTCACTGGTCGAAGAGGCTCAGACGCACACCCAGAAAACATGGGTGGAAATAAGGGTGGATGTTTTCAGATAAAAGTTAGTGTGGCAAACTATCACATTGCCTGTTTATTTTCCATGCTTGAAGTGAAAATAATCATTTTAAAGCCAGGGACCGTTCAAATCTGACAAAAGTTGGTGGGGCCAAGCGGGAAGTTCTTGGACCATTTGAAGAAATTCCACCCGCCCTTCACTTCACAATAAAAATTAGTAGGGCAAAATATCAAAATATATTCAAAATATAACCCGCCCTTCACTTCAAAATAAAAGTTAGTGGGGCAAAATATCACATTGCCTGGTTGAAGTGAAAATAATCATGCCAGAGGGGCGCATGATTACTTGCCAGAGGGGCGGGCGCCTTCAATGGTCGAAGGGGCGCCTTCACTTGCCAGAGGGGCGCTATCACTGGTCGGAGGGGCGCCGTCACTGGTCGAAGAGGCTCAGACGCACACCCAGAAAACATGGGTGGAAATAAGGGTGGATGTTTTCAGATAAAAGTTAGTGTGGCAAACTATCACATTGCCTGTTTATTTTCCATGCTTGAAGTGAAAATAATCATTTTAAAGCCAGGGACCGTTCAAATCTGACAAAAGTTGGTGGGGCCAAGCGGGAAGTTGTTGGACCATTTGAAGAAATTCCACCCGCCCTTCACTTCACAATAAAAGTTAGTGGGGCAAAATATCAAAATATATTCAAAATATATTCCACCCGCCCTTCACTTCAAAATAAAAGTTAGTGGGGCAAAATATCACATTGCCTGGTTGAAGTGAAAATAATCATGCCAGAGAGAAATAATCATGCATGATTACTTGCCAGAGGGGCGGGCGCCTTCAATGGTCGAAGGGGCGCCTTCACTTGCCAGAGGGGCGCCATCACTGGTCGGAGGGGCGCCGTCACTGGTCGAAGAGGCTCAGACGCACACCCAGAAAAAATGGGTGGAAATAAGGGTGGATGTTTTCAGATAAAAGTTAGTGTTGCAAACTATCACATTGCCTGTTTATTTTCCATGCTTGAAGTGAAAATAATCATTTTAAAGCCAGGGACCGTTCAAATCTGACAAAAGTTGGTGGGGCCAAGCGGGAAGTTGTTGGACCATTTGAAGAAATTCCACCCGCCCTTCACTTCACAATAAAAGTTAGTAGGGCAAATAACAAAATATATTCAAAATATATTCCACCCGCCCTTCACTTCAAAATAAAAGTTAGTGGGGCAAAATATCACATTGCCTGGTTGAAGTGAAAATAATCATGCCAGAGGGGCGCATGATTACTTGCCAGAGGGGCGGGCGCCTTCAATGGTCGAAGGGGCGCCTTCACTTGCCAGAGGGGCGCTATCACTGGTCGGAGGGGCGCCGTCACTGGTCGAAGAGGCTCAGACGCACACCCAGAAAACATGGGTGGAAATAAGGGTGGATGTTTTCAGATAAAAGTTAGTGTGGCAAACTATCACATTGCCTGTTTATTTTCCATGCTTGAAGTGAAAATAATCATTTTAAAGCCAGGGACCGTTCAAATCTGACAAAAGTTGGTGGGGCCAAGCGGGAAGTTGTTGGACCATTTGAAAAAAATTCCACCCGCCCTTCACTTCACAATAAAAGTTAGTGGGGCAAAATATCAAAATATATTCAAAATATATTCCACCCGCCCTTCACTTCAAAGTAAAAGTTAGTGGGGCAAAATATCACATTGCCTGGTTGAAGTGAAAATAATCATGCCAGAGGGGCGCATGATTACTTGCCAGAGGGGCGGGCGCCTTCAATGGTCGAAGGGGCGCCTTCACTTGCCAGAGGGGCGCCATCACTGGTCGGAGGGGCGCCGTCACTGGTCGAAGAGGCACACCCAGAAAACATGGGTGGAAATAAGGGTGGATGTTTTCAGATAAAAGTTAGTGTGGCAAACTATCACATTGCCTGTTTATTTTCCATGCTTGAAGTGAAAATAATCATTTTAAAGCCAGGGACCGCTCAAATCTGACAAAAGTTGGTGGGGCCAAGCGGGAAGTTGTTGGACCATTTGAAGAAATTCCACCCGCCCTTCACTTCACAATAAAAATTAGTGGGGCAAAATATCAAAATATATTCAAAATATATTCCACCCGCCCTTCACTTCAAAATAAAAGTTAGTGGGGCAAAATATCACATTGCCTGGTTGAAGTGAAAATAATCATGCCAGAGGGGCGCATGATTACTTGCCAGAGGGGCGGGCGCCTTCAATGGTCGAAGGGGCGCCTTCACTTGCCAGAGGGGCGCCATCACTGGTCGGAGGGGCGCCGTCACTGGTCGAAGAGGCTCAGACGCACACCCAGAAAACATGGGTGGAAATAAGGGTGGATGTTTTCAGATAAAAGTTAGTGTGGCAAACTATCACATTGCCTGTTTATTTTCCATGCTTGAAGTGAAAATAATCATTTTAAAGCCAGGGACCGTTCAAATCTGACAAAAGTTGGTGGGGCCAAGCGGGAAGTTGTTGGACCATTTGAAGAAATTCCACCCGCCCTTCACTTCACAATAAAAGTTAGTGGGGCAAAATATCAAAATATATTCAAAATATATTCCACCCGCCCTTCACTTCAAAATAAAAGTTAGTGGGGCAAAATATCACATTGCCTGGTTGAAGTGAAAATAATCATGCCAGAGGGGCGCATGATTACTTGCCAGAGGGGCGGGCGCCTTCAATGGTCGAAGGGGCGCCTTCACTTGCCAGAGGGGCGCCATCACTGGTCGGAGGGGCGCCGTCACTGGTCGAAGAGGCTCAGACGCACACCCAGAAAAAATGGGTGGAAATAAGGGTGGATGTTTTCAGATAAAAGTTAGTGTGGCAAACTATCACATTGCCTGTTTATTTTCCATGCTTGAAGTGAAAATAATCATTTTAAAGCCAGGGACCGTTCAAATCTGACAAAAGTTGGTGGGGCCAAGCGGGAAGTTGTTGGACCATTTGAAGAAATTCCACCCGCCCTTCACTTCACAATAAAAGTTAGTGGGGCAAAATATCAAAATATATTCAAAATATATTCCACCCGCCCTTCACTTCAAAATAAAAGTTAGTGGGGCAAAATATCACATTGCCTGGTTGAAGTGATAATAATCATGCCAGAGGGGCGCATGATTACTTGCCAGAGGGGCGGGCGCCTTCAATGGTCGAAGGGGCGCCTTCACTTGCCAGAGGGGCGCCATCACTGGTCGGAGGGGCGCCGTCACTGGTCGAAGAGGCTCAGACGCACACCCAGAAAACATGGGTGGAAATAAGGGTGGATGTTTTCAGATAAAAGTTAGTGTGGCAAACTATCACATTGCCTGTTTATTTTCCATGCTTGAAGTGAAAATAATCATTTTAAAGCCAGGGACCGTTCAAATCTGACAAAAGTTGGTGGGGCCAAGCGGGAAGTTGTTGGACCATTTGAAGAAATTCCACCCGCCCTTCACTTCACAATAAAAGTTAGTAGGGCAAAATATCAAAATATATTCAAAATATATTCAACCCGCCCTTCACTTCAAAATAAAAGTTAGTGGGGCAAAATATCACATTGCCTGGTTGAAGTGAAAATAATCATGCCAGAGGGGCGCATGATTACTTGCCAGAGGGGCGGGCGCCTTCAATGGTCGAAGGGGCGCCTTCACTTGCCAGAGGGGCGCTATCACTGGTCGGAGGGGCGCCGTCACTGGTCGAAGAGGCTCAGACGCACACCCAGAAAACATGGGTGGAAATAAGGGTGGATGTTTTCAGATAAAAGTTAGTGTGGCAAACTATCACATTGCCTGTTTATTTTCCATGCTTGAAGTGAAAATAATCATTTTAAAGCCAGGGACCGTTCAAATCTGACAAAAGTTGGTGGGGCCAAGCGGGAAGTTGTTGGACCATTTGAAGAAATTCCACCCGCCCTTCACTTCAAAATAAAAGTTAGTGGGGCAAAATATCACCTGGCCTGGTTGAAGTGAAAATAATCATGCCAGAGGGGCGCATGATTACTTGCCAGAGGGGCGGGCGCCTTCAATGGTCGAAGGGGCGCCTTCACTTGCCAGAGGGGCGCCATCACTGGTCGGAGGGGCGCCGTCACTGGTCGAAGAGGCTCAGACGCACACCCAGAAAACATGGGTGGAAATAAGGGTGGATGTTTTCAGATAAAAGTTAGTGTGGCAAAGTATCACATTGCCTGTTTATTTTCCATGCTTGAAGTGAAAATAATCATTTTAAAGCCAGGGACCGTTCAAATCTGACAAAAGTTGGTGGGGCCAAGCGGGAAGTTGTTGGACCATTTGAAGAAATTCCACCCGCCCTTCACTTCACAATAAAAGTTAGTGGGGCAAAATATCAAAATATATTCAAAATATATTCCACCCGCCCTTCACTTCAAAATAAAAGTTAGTGGGGCAAAATATCACATTGCCTGGTTGAAGTGAAAATAATCATGCCAGAGGGGCGCATGATTACTTGCCAGAGGGGCGGGCGCCCCTCCACTTCAAGCATGGAAAATAAACAGGCAATGTGATAGTTTGCCACACTAACTTTTATCTGAAAACATCCACCCTTATTTCCACCCATGTTTTCTGGGTGTGCGTCTGAGCCTCTTCGACCAGTGATGGCGCCCCTCCGACCAGTGATGGCGCCCCTCTGGCAAGTGAAGGCGCCCCTTCGACCATTGAAGGCGCCCGCCCCTCTGGCAAGTAATCATGCGCCCCTCTGGCATGATTATTTTCACTTCAACCAGGCAATGTGATATTTTGACCCACTAACTTTTATTTTGAAGTGAAGGGCGGGTGGAATATATTTTGAATATATTTTGATATTTTGCCCCACTAACTTTTATTGTGAAGTGAAGGGCGGGTGGAATTTCTTCAAATGGTCCAACAACTTCCCGCTTGGCCCCACCAATTTTTGTCAGATTTGAACGGTCCCTGGCTTTAAAATGATTATTTTCACTTCAAGCATGGAAAATAAACAGGCAATGTGATAGTTTGCCACACTAACTTTTATCTGAAAACATCCACCCTTATTTCCACCCATGTTTTCTGGGTGTGCGTCTGAGCCTCTTCGACCAGTGACGGCGCCCCTCCGACCAGTGATGGCGCCCCTCTGGCAAGTGAAGGCGCCCCTTCGACCATTGAAGGCGCCCGCCCCTCTGGCAAGTAATCATGCGCCCCTCTGGCATGATTATTTTCACTTCAACCAGGCAATGTGATATTTTGCCCCACTAACTTTTATTTTGAAGTGAAGGGCGGGTGGAATATATTTTGAATATATTTTGATATTTTGCCCCACTAACTTTTATTGTGAAGTGAAGGGCGGGTGGAATTTCTTCAAATGGTCCAACAACTTCCCGCTTGGCCCCACCAACTTTTGTCAGATTTGAACGGTCCCTGGCTTTAAAATGATTATTTTCACTTCAAGCATGGAAAATAAACAGGCAATGTGATAGTTTGCCACACTAACTTTTATCTGAAAACATCCACCCTTATTTCCACCCATGTTTTCTGGGTGTGCGTCTGAGCCTCTTCGACCAGTGACGGCGCCCCTCCGACCAGTGATGGCGCCCCTCTGGCAAGTGAAGGCGCCCCTTCGACCATTGAAGGCGCCCGCCCCTCTGGCAAGTAATCATGCGCCCCTCTGGCATGATTATTTTCACTTCAACCAGGCAATGTGATATTTTGCCCCACTAACTTTTATTGTGAAGTGAAGGGCGGGTGGAATATATTTTGAATATATTTTGATATTTTGCCCCACTAACTTTTATTGTGAAGTGAAGGGCGGGTGGAATATATTTTGAATATATTTTGATATTTTGCCCCACTAACTTTTATTGTGAAGTGAAGGGCGGGTGGAATTTCTTCAAATGGTCCAACAACTTCCCGCTTTGCCCCACCAACTTTTGTCAGATTTGAACGGTTCCTGGCTTTAAAATCATTATTTTCACTTCAAGCATGGAAAATAAACAGGCAATGTGATAGTTTGCCACACTGACTTTTATCTGAAAACATCCACCCTTATTTCCACCCATGTTTTCTGGGTGTGCGTCTGAGCCTCTTCGACCAGTGACGGCGCCCCTCCGACCAGTGATGGCGCCTCTCTGGCAAGTGAGGCGCCCCTTCGACCAGTGAAGGCGCCCGCCCCTCTGGCAAGTAATCATGCGCCCCTCTGGCATGATTATTTTCACTTCAACCAGGCAATGTGATATTTTGCCCCACTAACTTTTATTGTGAAGTGAAGGGCGGGTGGAATATATTTTGAATATATTTTGATATTTTGCCCCACTAACTTTTATTGTGAAGTGAAGGGCGGGTGGAATTTCTTCAAATGGTCCAACAACTTCCCGCTTGGCCCCACCAACTTTTGTCAGATTTGAACGGTCCCTGGCTTTAAAATGATTATTTTCACTTCAAGCATGGAAAATAAACAGGCAATGTGATAGTTTGCCACACTAACTTTTATCTGAAAACATCCACCCTTATTTCCACCCATGTTTTCTGGGTGTGCGTCTGAGCCTCTTCGACCAGTGACGGCGCCCCTCCGACCAGTGATGGCGCCCCTCTGGCAAGTGAAGGCGCCCCTTCGACCAGTGAAGGCGCCCGCCCCTCTGGCAAGTAATCATGCGCCCCTCTGGCATGATTATTTTCACTTCAACCAGGCAATGTGATATTTTGCCCCACTAACTTTTATTGTGAAGTGAAGGGCGGGTGGAATATATTTTGAATATATTTTGATATTTTGCCCCACTAACTTTTATTGTGAAGTGAAGGGCGGGTGGAATTTCTTCAAATGGTCCAACAACTTCCCGCTTGGCCCCACCAACTTTTGTCAGATTTGAACGGTCCCTGGCTTTAAAATGATTATTTTCACTTCAAGCATGGAAAATAAACAGGCAATGTGATAGTTTGCCACACTAACTTTTATCTGAAAACATCCACCCTTATTTCCACCCATGTTTTCTGGGTGTGCGTCTGAGCCTCTTCGACCAGTGACGGCGCCCCTCCGACCAGTGATGGCGTCCCTCTGGCAAGTGAAGGCGCCCCTTCGACCAGTGAAGGCGCCCGCCCCTCTGGCAAGTAATCATGCGCCCCTCTGGCATGATTATTTTCACTTCAACCAGGCAATGTGATATTTTGCCCCACTAACTTTTATTGTGAAGTGAAGGGCTGGTGGAATATATTTTGAATATATTTTGATATTTTGCCCCACTAACTTTTATTGTGAAGTGAAGGGCGGGTGGAATTTCTTCAAATGGTCCAACAACTTCCCGCTTGGCCCCACCAACTTTTGTCAGATTTGAACGGTCCCTGGCTTTAAAATGATTATTTTCACTTCAAGAATGGAAAATAAACAGGCAATGTGATAGTTTGCCACACTAACTTTTATCTGAAAACATCCACCCTTATTTCCACCCATGTTTTCTGGGTGTGCGTCTGAGCCTCTTCGACCAGTGACGGCGCCCCTCCGACCAGTGATGGCGCCCCTCTGGCAAGTGAAGGCGCCCCTTCGACCATTGAAGGCGCCCGCCCCTCTGGCAAGTAATCATGCGCCCCTCTGGCATGATTATTTTCACTTCAACCAGGCAATGTGATATTTTGCCCCACTAACTTTTATTTTGAAGTGAAGGGCGGGTGGAATATATTTTGAATATATTTTGATATTTTGCCCCACTAACTTTTATTGTGAAGTGAAGGGCGGGTGGAATTTCTTCAAATGGTCCAACAACTTCCCGCCTAGCCCCACCAATTTTTGTCAGATTTGAACGGTCCCTGGCTTTAAAATGATTATTTTCACTTCAAGCATGGAAAATAAACAGGCAATGTGATAGTTTGCCACACTAACTTTTATCTGAAAACATCCACCCTTATTTCCACCCATGTTTTCTGGGTGTGCGTCTGAGCCTCTTCGACCAGTGACGGCGCCCCTCCGACCAGTGATGGCGCCCCTCTGGCAAGTGAAGGCGCCCCTTCGACCATTGAAGGCGCCCGCCCCTCTGGCAAGTAATCATGCGCCCCTCTGGCATGATTATTTTCACTTCAACCAGGCAATGTGATATTTTGCCCCACTAACTTTTATTTTGAAGTGAAGGGCGGGTGGAATATATTTTGAATATATTTTGATATTTTGCCCCACTAACTTTTATTGTGAAGTGAAGGGCGGGTGGAATTTCTTCAAATGGTCCAACAACTTCCCGCTTGGCCCCACCAACTTTTGTCAGATTTGAACGGTCCCTGGCTTTAAAATGATTATTTTCACTTCAAGCATGGAAAATAAACAGGCAATGTGATAGTTTGCCACACTAACTTTTATCTGAAAACATCCACCCTTATTTCCACCCATGTTTTCTGGGTGTGCGTCTGAGCCTCTTCGACCAGTGACGGCGCCCCTCCGACCAGTGATGGCGCCCCTCTGGCAAGTGAAGGCGCCCCTTCGACCATTGAAGGCGCCCGCCCCTCTGGCAAGTAATCATGCGCCCCTCTGGCATGATTATTTTCACTTCAACCAGGCAATGTGATATTTTGCCCCACTAACTTTTATTTTGAAGTGAAGGGCGGGTGGAATATATTTTGAATATATTTTGATATTTTGCCCCACTAACTTTTATTGTGAAGTGAAGGGCGGGTGGAATTTCTTCAAATGGTCCAACAACTTCCCGCTTGGCCCCACCAACTTTTGTCAGATTTGAACGGTCCCTGTCTTTAAAATGATTATTTTCACTTCAAGCATGGAAAATAAACAGGCAATGTGATAGTTTGCCACACTAACTTTTATCTGAAAACATCCACCCTTATTTCCACCCATGTTTTCTGGGTGTGCGTCTGAGCCTCTTCGACCAGTGACGGCGCCCCTCCGACCAGTGATGGCGCCCCTCTGGCAAGTGAAGGCGCCCCTTCGACCATTGAAGGCGCCCGCCCCTCTGGCAAGTAATCATGCGCCCCTCTGGCATGATTATTTTCACTTCAACCAGGCAATGTGATATTTTGCCCCACTAACTTTTATTTTGAAGTGAAGGGCGGGTGGAATATATTTTGAATATATTTTGATATTTTGATATTTTGCCCCACTAACTTTTATTGTGAAGTGAAGGGCGGGTGGAATTTCTTCAAATGGTCCAACAACTTCCCGCTTGGCCCCACCAACTTTTGTCAGATTTGAACGGTCCCTGGCTTTAAAATGATTATTTTCACTTCAAGCATGGAAAATAAACAGGCAATGTGATAGTTTGCCACACTAACTTTTATCTGAAAACATCCACCCTTATTTCCACCCATGTTTTCTGGGTGTGCGTCTGAGCCTCTTCGACCAGTGACGGCGCCCACTTCTCCGACCAGTGATGGCGCCCCTCTGGCAAGTGAAGGCGCCCCTTCGACCATTGAAGGCGCCCGCCCCTCTGGCAAGTAATCATGCGCCCCTCTGGCATGATTATTTTCACTTCAACCAGGCAATGTGATATTTTGCCCCACTAACTTTTATTGTGAAGTGAAGGGCGGGTGGAATATATTTTGAATATATTTTGATATTTTGCCCCACTAACTTTTATTGTGAAGTGAAGGGCGGGTGGAATTTCTTCAAATGGTCCAACAACTTCCCGCTTGGCCCCACCAACTTTTGTCAGATTTGAACGGTCCCTGGCTTTAAAATGATTATTTTCACTTCAACCAGGCGATGTGATATTTTGCCCCACTAACTTTTATTGTGAAGTGAAGGGCGGGTGGAATATATTTTGAATATATTTTGATATTTTGCCCAACTAACGTTTATTGTGAAGTGAAGGGCGGGTGGAATTTCTTTAAATGGTCCAACAACTTCCCGCTTTGCCCCACCAACTTTTGTCAGATTTGATCAAAGGTCCCTGGCTTTAAAATGATTATTTTCACTTCAAGCATGGAAAATAAACAGGCAATGTGATAGTTTGCCACACTAACTTTTATCTGAAAACATCCACCCTTATTTCCACCCATGTTTTCTGGGTGTGCGTCTGAGCCTCTTCGACCAGTGACGGCGCCCCTCCGACCAGTGATGGCGCCCCTCTGGCAAGTGAAGGCGCCCCTTCGACCAGTGAAGGCGCCCGCCCCTCTGGCAAGTAGTCATGCGCCCCTCTGGCATGATTATTTTCACTTCAACCAGGCAATGTGATATTTTGCCCCACTAACTTTTATTGGGAAGTGAAGGGCGGGTGGAATATATTTTGAATATATTTTGATATTTTGCCCAACTAACTTTTATTGTGAAGTGAAGGGCGGGTGGAATTTCTTCAAATGGTCCAACAACTTCCCGCTTGGCCCCACCAACTTTTGTCAGATTTGAACGGTCCCTGGCTTTAAAATGATTATTTTCACTTCAAGCATGGAAAATAAACAGGCAATGTGATAGTTTGCCACACTAACTTTTATCTGAAAACATCCACCCTTATTTCCACCCATGTTTTCTGGGTGTGCGTCTGAGCCTCTTCGACCAGTGACGGCGCCCCTCCGACCAGTGATGGCGCCCCTCTGGCAAGTGAAGGCGCCCCTTCGACCATTGAAGGCGCCCGCCCCTCTGGCATGATTATTAAATAATCATGCGCCCCTCTGGCATGATTATTTTCACTTCAACCAGGCAATGTGATATTTTGCCCCACTAACTTTTATTTTGAAGTGAAGGGCGGGTGGAATATATTTTGAATATATTTTGATATTTTGCCCCACTAACTTTTATTGTGAAGTGAAGGGCGGGTGGAATTTCTTCAAATGGTCCAACAACTTCCCGCTTGGCCCCACCAACTTTTGTCAGATTTGAACGGTCCCTGGCTTTAAAATGATTATTTTCACTTCAAGCATGGAAAATAAACAGGCAATGTGATAGTTTGCCACACTAACTTTTATCTGAAAACATCCAACCTTATTTCCACCCATGTTTTCTGGGTGTGCGTCTGAGCCTCTTCGACCAGTGACGGCGCCCCTCCGACCAGTGATGGCGCCCCTCTGGCAAGTGAAGGCGCCCCTTCGACCATTGAAGGCGCCCGCCCCTCTGGCAAGTAATCATGCGCCCCTCTGGCATGATTATTTTCACTTAAAATGATTATTTTCACTTCAAGCATGGAAAATAAACAGGCAATGTGATAGTTTGCCACACTAACTTTTATCTGAAAACATCCACCCTTATTTCCACCCATGTTTTCTGGGTGTGCGTCTGAGCCTCTTCGACCAGTGACGGCGCCCCTCCGACCAGTGATGGCGCCCCTCTGGCAAGTGAAGGCGCCCCTTCGACCATTGAAGGCGCCCGCCCCTCTGGCATGATTATTAAATAATCATGCGCCCCTCTGGCATGATTATTTTCACTTCAACCAGGCAATGTGATATTTTGCCCCACTAACTTTTATTTTGAAGTGAAGGGCGGGTGGAATATATTTTGAATATATTTTGATATTTTGCCCCACTAACTTTTATTGTGAAGTGAAGGGCGGGTGGAATTTCTTCAAATGGTCCAACAACTTCCCGCTTGGCCCCACCAACTTTTGTCAGATTTGAACGGTCCCTGGCTTTAAAATGATTATTTTCACTTCAAGCATGGAAAATAAACAGGCAATGTGATAGTTTGCCACACTAACTTTTATCTGAAAACATCCAACCTTATTTCCACCCATGTTTTCTGGGTGTGCGTCTGAGCCTCTTCGACCAGTGACGGCGCCCCTCCGACCAGTGATGGCGCCCCTCTGGCAAGTGAAGGCGCCCCTTCGACCATTGAAGGCGCCCGCCCCTCTGGCAAGTAATCATGCGCCCCTCTGGCATGATTATTTTCACTTAAAATGATTATTTTCACTTCAAGCATGGAAAATAAACAGGCAATGTGATAGTTTGCCACACTAACTTTTATCTGAAAACATCCACCCTTATTTCCACCCATGTTTTCTGGGTGTGCGTCTGAGCCTCTTCGACCAGTGACGGCGCCCCTCCGACCAGTGATGGCGCCCCTCTGGCAAGTGAAGGCGCCCCTTCGACCAGTGAAGGCGCCCGCCCCTCTGGCAAGTAATCATGCGCCCCTCTGGCATGATTATTTTCACTTCAACCAGGCAATGTGATATTTTGCCCCACTAACTTTTATTGGGAAGTGAAGGGCGGGTGGAATATATTTTGAATATATTTTGATATTTTGCCCCACTAACTTTTATTGTGAAGTGAAGGGCGGGTGGAATTTCTTCAAATGGTCCAACAACTTCCCGCTTGGCCCCACCAACTTTTGTCAGATTTGAACGGTCCCTGGCTTTAAAATGATTATTTTCACTTCAAGCATGGAAAATAAACAGGCAATGTGATAGTTTGCCACACTAACTTTTATCTGAAAACATCCACCCTTATTTCCACCCATGTTTTCTGGGTGTGCGTCTGAGCCTCTTCGACCAGTGACGGCGCCCCTCCGACCAGTGATGGCGCCCCTCTGGCAAGTGAAGGCGCCCCTTCGACCATTGAAGGCGCCCGCCCCTCTGGCAAGTAATCATGCGCCCCTCTGGCATGATTATTTTCACTTCAACCAGGCAATGTGATATTTTGCCCCACTAACTTTTATTTTGAAGTGAAGGGCGGGTGGAATATATTTTGAATATATTTTGATATTTTGCCCCACTAACTTTTATTGTGAAGTGAAGGGCGGGTGGAATTTCTTCAAATGGTCCAACAACTTCCCGCTTGGCCCCACCAACTCAGATTTGAACGGTCCCTGGCTTTAAAATGATTATTTTCACTTCAACCAGTGAAGGGCGGGTGGAATATATTTTGAATATATTTTGATATTTTGCCCCACTAATTTTGCCCCCACTAACAAAGGGGCGCCTTCACTTGCCAGAGGGGCGCCATCACTGGTCGGAGGGGCGCCGTCACTGGTCGAAGAGGCTCAGACGCACACCCAGAAAACATGGGTGGAAATAAGGGTGGATGTTTTCAGATAAAAGTTAGTGTGGCAAACTATCACATTGCCTGTTTATTTTCCATGCTTGAAGTGAAAATAATCATTTTAAAGCCAGGGACCGTTCAAATCTGACAAAACAAAAGGGCCAAGCGGGAAGTTGTTGGACCATTTGAAGAAATTCCACCCGCCCTTCACTTCACAATAAAAGTTAGTGGGGCAAAATATCAAAATATATTCAAAATATATTCCACCCGCCCTTCACTTCAAAATAAAAGTTAGTGGGGCAAAATATCACATTGCCTGGTTGAAGTGAAAATAATCATGCCAGAGGGGCGCATGAATACTTGCCAGAAGGGCGGGCGCCTTCAATGGTCGAAGGGGCGCCTTCACTTGCCAGAGGGGCGCCATCACTGGTCGGAGGGGCGCCGTCACTGGTCGAAGAGGCTCAGACGCACACCCAGAAAACATGGGTGGAAATAAGGGTGGATGTTTTCAGATAAAAGTTAGTGTGGCAAACTATCACATTGCCTGTTTATTTTCCATGCTTGAAGTGAAAATATGAAAATAATAATGAAAAAATAATAATGAAAAAATATGAATATGAAAATATGAAAATAATAAATAAAATAGAAAAATGAAAATAATCATTTTAAAGCCAGGGACCGTTCAAATCTGACAAAAGTTGGTGGGGCCAAGCGGGAAGTTGTTGGACCATTTGAAGAAATTCCACCCGCCCTTCACTTCACAATAAAAGTTAGTGGGGCAAAATATCAAAATATATTCAAAATATATTCCACCCGCCCTTCACTTCAAAATAAAAGTTAGTGGGGCAAAATATCACATTGCCTGGTTGAAGTGAAAATAATCATGCCAGAGGGGCGCATGATTACTTGCCAGAGGGGCGGGCGCCTTCAATGGTCGAAGGGGCGCCTTCACTTGCCAGAGGGGCGCCATCACTGGTCGGAGGGGCGCCGTCACTGGTCGAAGAGGCTCAGACGCACACCCAGAAAACATGGGTGGAAATAAGGGTGGATGTTTTCAGATAAAAGTTAGTGTGGCAAACTATCACATTGCCTGTTTATTTTCCATGCTTGAAGTGAAAATAATCATTTTAAAGCCAGGGACCGTTCAAATCTGACAAAAGTTGGTGGAGCCAAGCGGGAAGTTGTTGGACCATTTGAAGAAATTCCACCCGCCCTTCACTTCACAATAAAAGTTAGTAGGGCAAAATATCAAAATATATTCAAAATATATTCCACCCGCCCTTAACTTCAAAATAAAAGTTAGTGGGGCAAAATATCACATTGCCTGGTTGAAGTGAAAATAATCATGCCAGAGGGGCGCATGATTACTTGCCAGAGGGGCGGGCGCCTTCAATGGTCGAAGGGGCGCCTTCACTTGCCAGAGGGGCGCTATCACTGGTCGGAGGGGCGCCGTCACTGGTCGAAGAGGCTCAGACGCACACCCAGAAAACATCGGTGGAAATAATGGTGGATGTTTTCAGATAAAAGTTAGTGTGGCAAACTATCACATTGCCTGCTTATTTTCCAGGCTTGAAGTGAAAATAATCATTTTAAAGCCAGGGACCGTTCAAATCTGACAAAAGTTGGTGGGGCCAAGCGGGAAGTTGTTGGACCATTTGAAGAAATTCCACCCGCCCTTCACTTCACAATAAAAGTTAGTGGGGCAAAATATCAAAATATATTCAAAATATATTCCACCCGCCCTTCACTTCAAAATAAAAGTTAGTGGGGCAAAATATCACATTGCCTGGTTGAAGTGAAAATAATCATGCCAGAGGGGCGCATGATTACTTGCCAGAGGGGCGGGCGCCTTCAATGGTCGAAGGGGCGCCTTCACTTGCCAGAGGGGCGCCATCACTGGTCGGAGGGGCGCCGTCACTGGTCGAAGAGGCTCAGACGCACACCCAGAAAACATGGGTGGAAATAAGGGTGGATGTTTTCAGATAAAAGTTAGTGTGGCAAACTATCACATTGCCTGTTTATTTTCCATGCTTGAAGTGAAAATAATCATTTTAAAGCCAGGGACCGTTCAAATCTGACAAAAGTTGGTGGGGCCAAGCGGGAAGTTGTTGGACCATTTGAAGAAATTCCACCCGCCCTTCACTTCACAATAAAAGTTAGTGGGGCAAAATATCAAAATATATTCAAAATATATTCAACCCGCCCTTCACTTCAAAATAAAAGTTAGTGGGGCAAAATATCACATTGCCTGGTTGAAGTGAAAATAATCATGCCAGAGGGGCGCATGATTACTTGCCAGAGGTGCGGGCGCCTTCAATGGTCGAAGGGGCGCCTTCACTTGCCAGAGGGGCGCCATCACTGGTCGGAGGGGCGCCGTCATTGGTCGAAGAGGCTCAGACGCACACCCAGAAAACATGGGTGGAAATAAGGGTGGATGTTTTCAGATAAAAGTTAGTGTGGCAAACTATCACATTGCCTGTTTATTTTCCATGCTTGAAGTGAAAATAATCATTTTAAAGCCAGGGACCGTTCAAATCTGACAAAAGTTGGTGGGGCCAAGCGGGAAGTTGTTGGACCATTTGAAGAAATTCCACCCGCCCTTCACTTCACAACAAAAGTTAGTAGGGCAAATAACAAAATATATTCAAAATATATTCCACCCGCCCTTCACTTCAAAATAAAAGTTAGTGGGGCAAAATATCACATTGCCTGGTTGAAGTGAAAATAATCATGCCAGAGGGGCGCATGATTACTTGCCAGAGGGGCGGGCGCCTTCAATGGTCGAAGGGGCGCCTTCACTTGCCAGAGGGGCGCTATCACTGGTCGGAGGGGCGCCGTCACTGGTCGAAGAGGCTCAGACGCACACCCAGAAAACATGGGTGGAAATAAGGGTGGATGTTTTCAGATAAAAGTTAGTGTGGCAAACTATCACATTGCCTGTTTATTTTCCATGCTTGAAGTGAAAATAATCATTTTAAAGCCAGGGACAGTTCAAATCTGACAAAAGTTGGTGGGGCCAAGCGGGAAGTTGTTGGACCATTTGAAGAAATTCCACCCGCCCTTCACTTCACAATAAAAGTTAGTGGGGCAAAATATCAAAATATATTCAAAATATATTCCACCCGCCCTTCACTTCAAAATAAAAGTTAGTGGGGCAAAATATCACATTGCCTGGTTGAAGTGAAAATAATCATGCCAGAGGGGCGCATGATTACTTGCCAGAGGGGCGGGCGCCTTCAATGGTCGAAGGGGCGCCTTCACTTGCCAGAGGGGCGCTATCACTGGTCGGAGGGGCGCCGTCACTGGTCGAAGAGGCTCAGACGCACACCCAGAAAACATGGGTGGAAATAAGGGTGGATGTTTTCAGATAAAAGTTAGTGTGGCAAACTATCACATTGCCTGTTTATTTTCCATGCTTGAAGTGAAAATAATCATTTTAAAGCCAGGGACCGTTCAAATCTGACAAAAGTTGGTGGGGCCAAGCGGGAAGTTGTTGGACCATTTGAAGAAATTCCACCCGCCCTTCACTTCACAATAAAAGTTAGTGGGGCAAAATATCAAAATATATTCAAAATATATTCCACCCGCCCTTCACTTCAAAGTAAAAGTTAGTGGGGCAAAATATCACATTGCCTGGTTGAAGTGAAAATAATCATGCCAGAGGGGCGCATGATTACTTGCCAGAGGGGCGGGCGCCTTCAATGGTCGAAGGGGCGCCTTCACTTGCCAGAGGGGCGCCATCACTGGTCGGAGGGGCGCCGTCACTGGTCGAAGAGGCTCAGACTTACACCCAGAAAACATGGGTGGAAATAAGGGTGGATGTTTTCAGATAAAAGTTAGTGTGGCAAACTATCACATTGCCTGTTTATTTTCCATGCTTGAAGTGAAAATAATCATTTTAAAGCCAGGGACCGTTCAAATCTGACAAAAGTTGGTGGGGCCAAGCGGGAAGTTGTTGGACCATTTGAAGAAATTCCACCCGACCTTCACTTCACAATAAAAGTTAGTGGGGCAAAATATCAAAATATATTCAAAATATATTCCACCCGCCCTTCACTTCAAAATAAGAGTTAGTGGGGCAAAATATCACATTGCCTGGTTGAAGTGAAAATAATCATGCCAGAGGGGCGCATGATTACTTGCCAGAGGGGCGGGCGCCTTCAATGGTCGAAGGGGCGCCTTCACTTGCCAGAGGGGCGCCATCACTGGTCGGAGGGGCGCCGTCACTGGTCGAAGAGAACCCCAGAACCCAGAAAACATGGGTGGAAATAAGGGTGGATGTTTTCAGATAAAAGTTAGTGTGGCAAACTATCACATTGCCTGTTTATTTTCCATGCTTGAAGTGAAAATAATCATTTTAAAGCCAGGGACCGTTCAAATCTGACAAAAGTTGGTGGGGCCAAGCGGGAAGTTGTTGGACCATTTGAAGAAATTCCACCCGCCCTTCACTTCACAATAAAAGTTAGTGGGGCAAAATATCAAAATATATTCAAAATATATTCCACCCGCCCTTCACTTCAAAATAAAAGTTAGTGGGGCAAAATATCACATTGCCTGGTTGAAGTGAAAATAATCATGCCAGAGGGGCGCATGATTACTTGCCAGAGGGGCGGGCGCCTTCAATGGTCGAAGGGGCGCCTTCACTTGCCAGAGGGGCGCTATCACTGGTCGGAGGGGCGCCGTCACTGGTCGAAGAGGCTCAGACGCACACCCAGAAAACATGGGTGGAAATAAGGGTGGATGTTTTCAGATAAAAGTTAGTGTGGCAAACTATCACATTGCCTGTTTATTTTCCATGCTTGAAGTGAAAATAATCATTTTAAAGCCAGGGACCGTTCAAATCTGACAAAAGTTGGTGGGGCCAAGCGGGAAGTTGTTGGACCATTTGAAGAAATTCCACCCGCCCTTCACTTCACAATAAAAGTTAGTGGGGCAAAATATCAAAATATATTCAAAATATATTCCACCCGCCCTTCACTTCAAAATAAAAGTTAGTGGGGCAAAATATCACATTGCCTGGTTGAAGTGAAAATAATCATGCCAGAGGGGCGCATGATTACTTGCCAGAGGGGCGGGCGCCTTCAATGGTCGAAGGGGCGCCTTCACTTGCCAGAGGGGCGCCATCACTGGTCGGAGGGGCGCCGTCACTGGTCGAAGAGGCTCAGACGCACACACAGAAAACATGGGTGGAAATAAGGGTGGATGTTTTCAGATAAAAGTTAGTGTGGCAAACTATCACATTGCCTGTTTATTTTCCATGCTTGAAGTGAAAATAATCATTTTAAAGCCAGGGACCGTTCAAATCTGACAAAAGTTGGTGGGGCCAAGCGGGAAGTTGTTGGACCATTTGAAGAAATTCCACCCGCCCTTCACTTCACAATAAAATTTAGTCGGGCAAAATATCAAAATATATTCAAAATATAACCCGCCCTTCACTTCAAAATAAAAGTTAGTGGGGCAAAATATCACATTGCCTGGTTGAAGTGAAAATAATCATGCCAGAGGGGCGCATGATTACTTGCCAGAGGGGCGGGCGCCTTCAATGGTCGAAGGGGCGCCTTCACTTGCCAGAGGGGCGATATCACTGGTCGGAGGGGCGCCGTCACTGGTCGAAGAGGCTCAGACGCACACCCAGAAAACATGGGTGGAAATAAGGGTGGATGTTTTCAGATAAAAGTTAGTGTGGCAAACTATGACATTGCCTGTTTATTTTCCATGCTTGAAGTGAAAATAATCATTTTAAAGCCAGGGACCGTTCAAATCTGACAAAAGTTGGTGGGGCCAAGCGGGAAGTTGTTGGACCATTTGAAGAAATTCCACCCGCCCTTCACTTCACAATAAAAGTTAGTGGGGCAAAATATCAAAATATATTCAAAATATATTCCACCCGCCCTTCACTTCAAAATAAAAGTTAGTGGGGCAAAATGTCACATTGCCTGGTTGAAGTGAAAATAATCATGCCAGAGGGGCGCATGATTACTTGCCAGAGGGGCGGGCGCCTTCAATGGTCGAAGGGGCGCCTTCACTTGCCAGAGGGGCGCCATCACTGGTCGGAGGGGCGCCGTCACTGGTCGAAGAGGCTCAGACGCACACACAGAAAACATGGGTGGAAATAAGGGTGGATGTTTTCAGATAAAAGTTAGTGTGGCAAACTATCACATTGCCTGTTTATTTTCCATGCTTGAAGTGAAAATAATCATTTTAAAGCCAGGGACTGTTCAAATCTGACAAAAGTTGGTGGGGCCAAGCGGGAAGTTGTTGGACCATTTGAAGAAATTCCACCCGCCCTTCACTTCACAATAAAATTTAGTCGGGCAAAATATCAAAATATATTCAAAATATATTCCACCCGCCCTTCACTTCAAAATAAAAGTTAGTGGGGCAAAATATCACATTGCCTGGTTGAAGTGAAAATAATCATGCCAGAGGGGTGCATGATTACTTGCCAGAGGGGCGGGCGCCTTCAATGGTCGAAGGGGCGCCTTCACTTGCCAGAGGGGCGCTATCACTGGTCGGAGGGGCGCCGTCACTGGTCGAAGAGGCTCAGACGCACACCCAGAAAACATGGGTGGAAATAAGGGTGGATGTTTTCAGATAAAAGTTAGTGTGGCAAACTATCACATTGCCTGTTTACTTTCCATGCTTGAAGTGAAAATAATCATTTTAAAGCCAGGGACCGTTCAAATCTGACAAAAGTTGGTGGGGCCAAGCGGGAAGTTGTTGGACCATTTGAAGAAATTCCACCCGCCCTTCACTTCACAATAAAAGTTAGTGGGGCAAAATATCAAAATATATTCAAAATATATTCCACCCGCCCTTCACTTCAAAATAAAAGTTAGTGGGGCAAAATATCACATTGCCTGGTTGAAGTGAAAATAATCATGCCAGAGGGGCGCATGATTACTTGCCAGAGGGGCGGGCGCCTTCAATGGTCGAAGGGGCGCCTTCACTTGCCAGAGGGGCGCTATCACTGGTCGGAGGGGCGCCGTCACTGGTCGAAGAGGCTCAGACGCACACCCAGAAAACATGGGTGGAAATAAGGGTGGATGTTTTCAGATAAAAGTTAGTGTGGCAAACTATCACATTGCCTGTTTATTTTCCATGCTTGAAGTGAAAATAATCATTTTAAAGCCAGGGACCGTTCAAATCTGACAAAAGTTGGTGGGGCCAAGCGGGAAGTTGTTGGACCATTTGAAGAAATTCCACCCGCCCTTCACTTCACAATAAAAGTTAGTGGGGCAAAATATCAAAATATATTCAAAATATATTCCACCCGCCCTTCACTTCAAAATAAAAGTTAGTGGGGCAAAATATCACATTGCCTGGTTGAAGTGAAAATAATCATGCCAGAGGGGCGCATGATTACTTGCCAGAGGGGCGGGCGCCTTCAATGGTCGAAGGGGCGCCTTCACTTGCCAGAGGGGCGCCATCACTGGTCGGAGGGGCGCCGTCACTGGTCGAAGAGGCTCAGACGCACACCCAGAAAACATAGGTGGAAATAAGGGTGGATGTTTTCAGATAAAAGTTAGTGTGGCAAACTATCACATTGCCTGTTTATTTTCCATGCTTGAAGTGAAAATAATCATTTTAACGCCAGGGACCGTTCAAATCTGACAAAAGTTGGTGGGGCCAAGCGGGAAGTTGTTGGACCATTTGAAGAAATTCCACCCGCCCTTCACTTCACAATAAAAGTTAGTAGGGCAAATAACAAAATATATTCAAAATATATTCCACCCGCCCTTCACTTCAAAATAAAAGTTAGTGGGGCAAAATATCACATTGCCTGGTTGAAGTGAAAATAATCATGCCAGAGGGGCGCATGATTACTTGCCAGAGGGGCGGGCGCCTTCAATGGTCGAAGGGGCGCCTTCACTTGCCAGAGGGGCGCTATCACTGGTCGGAGGGGCGCCGTCACTGGTCGAAGAGGCTCAGACGCACACCCAGAAAACATGGGTGGAAATAAGGGTGGATGTTTTCAGATAAAAGTTAGTGTGGCAAACTATCACATTGCCTGTTTATTTTCCATGCTTGAAGTGAAAATAATCATTTTAAAGCCAGGGACCGTTCAAATCTGACAAAAGTTGGTGGGGCCAAGCGGGAAGTTGTTGGACCATTTGAAGAAATTCCACCCGCCCTTCACTTCACAATAAAAGTTAGTGGGGCAAAATATCAAAATATATTCAAAATATATTCCACCCGCCCTTCACTTCAAAATAAAAGTTAGTGGGGCAAAATATCACATTGCCTGGTTGAAGTGAAAATAATCATGCCAGAGGGGCGCATGATTACTTGCCAGAGGGGCGGGCGCCTTCAATGGTCGAAGGGGCGCCTTCACTTGCCAGAGGGGCGCCATCACTGGTCGGAGGGGCGCCGTCACTGGTCGAAGAGGCTCAGACGCACACCCAGAAAACATGGGTGGAAATAAGGGTGGATGTTTTCAGATAAAAGTTAGTGTGGCAAACTATCACATTGCCTGTTTATTTTCCATGCTTGAAGTGAAAATAATCATTTTAAAGCCAGGGACCGTTCAAATCTGACAAAAGTTGGTGGGGCCAAGCGGGAAGTTGTTGGACCATTTGAAGAAATTCCACCCGCCCTTCACTTCACAATAAAAGTTAGGGCAAAATATCAAAATATATTCAAAATATATTCAACCCGCCCTTCACTTCAAAATAAAAGTTAGTGGGGCAAAATATCACATTGCCTGGTTGAAGTGAAAATAATCATGCCAGAGGGGCGCATGATTACTTGCCAGAGGGGCGGGCGCCTTCAATGGTCGAAGGGGCGCCTTCACTTGCCAGAGGGGCGCTATCACTGGTCGGAGGGGCGCCGTCACTGGTCGAAGAGGCTCAGACGCACACCCAGAAAACATGGGTGGAAATAAGGGTGGATGTTTTCAGATAAAAGTTAGTGTGGCAAACTATCACATTGCCTGTTTATTTTCCATGCTTGAAGTGAAAATAATCATTTTAAAGCCAGGGACCGTTCAAATCTGACAAAAGTTGGTGGGGCCAAGCGGGAAGTTGTTGGACCATTTGAAGAAATTCCACCCGCCCTTCACTTCACAATAAAAGTTAGTGGGGCAAAATATCAAAATATATTCAAAATATATTCCACCCGCCCTTCACTTCAAAATAAAAGTTAGTGGGGCAAAATATCACATTGCCTGGTTGAAGTGAAAATAATCATGCCAGAGGGGCGCATGATTACTTGCCAGAGGGGCGGGCGCCTTCAATGGTCGAAGGGGCGCCTTCACTTGCCAGAGGGGCGCCATCACTGGTCGGAGGGGCGCCGTCACTGGTCGAAGAGGCTCAGACTTACACCCAGAAAACATGGGTGGAAATAAGGGTGGATGTTTTCAGATAAAAGTTAGTGTGGCAAACTATCACATTGCCTGTTTATTTTCCATGCTTGAAGTGAAAATAATCATTTTAAAGCCAGGGACCGTTCAAATCTGACAAAAGTTGGTGGGGCCAAGCGGGAAGTTGTTGGACCATTTGAAGAAATTCCACCCGCCCTTCACTTCACAATAAAAGTTAGTGGGGCAAAATATCAAAATATATTCAAAATATATTCCACCCGCCCTTCACTTCAAAATAAGAGTTAGTGGGGCAAAATATCACATTGCCTGGTTGAAGTGAAAATAATCATGCCAGAGGGGCGCATGATTACTTGCCAGAGGGGCGGGCGCCTTCAATGGTCGAAGGGGCGCCTTCACTTGCCAGAGGGGCGCCATCACTGGTCGGAGGGGCGCCGTCACTGGTCGAAGAGGCACACCCAGAAAACATGGGTGGAAATAAGGGTGGATGTTTTCAGATAAAAGTTAGTGTGGCAAACTATCACATTGCCTGTTTATTTTCCATGCTTGAAGTGAAAATAATCATTTTAAAGCCAGGGACCGTTCAAATCTGACAAAAGTTGGTGGGGCCAAGCGGGAAGTTGTTGGACCATTTGAAGAAATTCCACCCGCCCTTCACTTCACAATAAAAGTTAGTGGGGCAAAATATCAAAATATATTCAAAATATATTCCACCCGCCCTTCACTTCAAAATAAAAGTTAGTGGGGCAAAATATCACATTGCCTGGTTGAAGTGAAAATAATCATGCCAGAGGGGCGCATGATTACTTGCCAGAGGGGCGGGCGCCTTCAATGGTCGAAGGGGCGCCTTCACTTGCCAGAGGGGCGCTATCACTGGTCGGAGGGGCGCCGTCACTGGTCGAAGAGGCTCAGACGCACACCCAGAAAACATGGGTGGAAATAAGGGTGGATGTTTTCAGATAAAAGTTAGTGTGGCAAACTATCACATTGCCTGTTTATTTTCCATGCTTGAAGTGAAAATAATCATTTTAAAGCCAGGGACCGTTCAAATCTGACAAAAGTTGGTGGGGCCAAGCGGGAAGTTGTTGGACCATTTGAAGAAATTCCACCCGCCCTTCACTTCACAATAAAAGTTAGTGGGGCAAAATATCAAAATATATTCAAAATATATTCCACCCGCCCTTCACTTCAAAATAAAAGTTAGTGGGGCAAAATATCACATTGCCTGGTTGAAGTGAAAATAATCATGCCAGAGGGGCGCATGATTACTTGCCAGAGGGGCGGGCGCCTTCAATGGTCGAAGGGGCGCCTTCACTTGCCAGAGGGGCGCCATCACTGGTCGGAGGGGCGCCGTCACTGGTCGAAGAGGCTCAGACGCACACACAGAAAACATGGGTGGAAATAAGGGTGGATGTTTTCAGATAAAAGTTAGTGTGGCAAACTATCACATTGCCTGTTTATTTTCCATGCTTGAAGTGAAAATAATCATTTTAAAGCCAGGGACCGTTCAAATCTGACAAAAGTTGGTGGGGCCAAGCGGGAAGTTGTTGGACCATTTGAAGAAATTCCACCCGCCCTTCACTTCACAATAAAATTTAGTCGGGCAAAATATCAAAATATATTCAAAATATAACCCGCCCTTCACTTCAAAATAAAAGTTAGTGGGGCAAAATATCACATTGCCTGGTTGAAGTGAAAATAATCATGCCAGAGGGGCGCATGATTACTTGCCAGAGGGGCGGGCGCCTTCAATGGTCGAAAAGGGGCGCCTTCACTTGCCAGAGGGGCGCCATCACTGGTCGGAGGGGCGCCGTCACTGGTCGAAGAGGCTCAGACGCACACCCAGAAAACATGGGTGGAAATAAGGGTGGATGTTTTCAGATAAAAGTTAGTGTGGCAAACTATCACATTGCCTGTTTATTTTCCATGCTTGAAGTGAAAATAATCATTTTAAAGCCAGGGACCGTTCAAATCTGACAAAAGTTGGTGGGGCCAAGCGGGAAGTTGTTGGACCATTTGAAGAAATTCCACCCGCCCTTCACTTCACAACAAAAGTTAGTAGGGCAAATAACAAAATATATTCAAAATATATTCCACCCGCCCTTCACTTCAAAATAAAAGTTAGTGGGGCAAAATATCACATTGCCTGGTTGAAGTGAAAATAATCATGCCAGAGGGGCGCATGATTACTTGCCAGAGGGGCGGGCGCCTTCAATGGTCGAAGGGGCGCCTTCACTTGCCAGAGGGGCGCTATCACTGGTCGGAGGGGCGCCGTCACTGGTCGAAGAGGCTCAGACGCACACCCAGAAAACATGGGTGGAAATAAGGGTGGATGTTTTCAGATAAAAGTTAGTGTGGCAAACTATCACATTGCCTGTTTATTTTCCATGCTTGAAGTGAAAATAATCATTTTAAAGCCAGGGACCGTTCAAATCTGACAAAAGTTGGTGGGGCCAAGCGGGAAGTTGTTGGACCATTTGAAGAAATTCCACCCGCCCTTCACTTCACAATAAAAGTTAGTGGGGCAAAATATCAAAATATATTCAAAATATATTCCACCCGCCCTTCACTTCAAAATAAAAGTTAGTGGGGCAAAATATCACATTGCCTGGTTGAAGTGAAAATAATCATGCCAGAGGGGCGCATGATTACTTGCCAGAGGGGCGGGCGCCTTCAATGGTCGAAGGGGCGCCTTCACTTGCCAGAGGGGCGCCATCACTGGTCGGAGGGGCGCCGTCACTGGTCGAAGAGGCTCAGACGCACACCCAGAAAACATAGGTGGAAATAAGGGTGGATGTTTTCAGATAAAAGTTAGTGTGGCAAACTATCACATTGCCTGTTTATTTTCCATGCTTGAAGTGAAAATAATCATTTTAACGCCAGGGACCGTTCAAATCTGACAAAAGTTGGTGGGGCCAAGCGGGAAGTTGTTGGACCATTTGAAGAAATTCCACCCGCCCTTCACTTCACAATAAAAGTTAGTAGGGCAAATAACAAAATATATTCAAAATATATTCCACCCGCCCTTCACTTCAAAATAAAAGTTAGTGGGGCAAAATATCACATTGCCTGGTTGAAGTGAAAATAATCATGCCAGAGGGGCGCATGATTACTTGCCAGAGGGGCGGGCGCCTTCAATGGTCGAAGGGGCGCCTTCACTTGCCAGAGGGGCGCTATCACTGGTCGGAGGGGCGCCGTCACTGGTCGAAGAGGCTCAGACGCACACCCAGAAAACATGGGTGGAAATAAGGGTGGATGTTTTCAGATAAAAGTTAGTGTGGCAAACTATCACATTGCCTGTTTATTTTCCATGCTTGAAGTGAAAATAATCATTTTAAAGCCAGGGACCGTTCAAATCTGACAAAAGTTGGTGGGGCCAAGCGGGAAGTTGTTGGACCATTTGAAGAAATTCCACCCGCCCTTCACTTCACAATAAAAGTTAGTGGGGCAAAATATCAAAATATATTCAAAATATATTCCACCCGCCCTTCACTTCAAAATAAAAGTTAGTGGGGCAAAATATCACATTGCCTGGTTGAAGTGAAAATAATCATGCCAGAGGGGCGCATGATTACTTGCCAGAGGGGCGGGCGCCTTCAATGGTCGAAGGGGCGCCTTCACTTGCCAGAGGGGCGCCATCACTGGTCGGAGGGGCGCCGTCACTGGTCGAAGAGGCTCAGACGCACACCCAGAAAACATGGGTGGAAATAAGGGTGGATGTTTTCAGATAAAAGTTAGTGTGGCAAACTATCACATTGCCTGTTTATTTTCCATGCTTGAAGTGAAAATAATCATTTTAAAGCCAGGGACCGTTCAAATCTGACAAAAGTTGGTGGGGCCAAGCGGGAAGTTGTTGGACCATTTGAAGAAATTCCACCCGCCCTTCACTTCACAATAAAAGTTAGGGCAAAATATCAAAATATATTCAAAATATATTCAACCCGCCCTTCACTTCAAAATAAAAGTTAGTGGGGCAAAATATCACATTGCCTGGTTGAAGTGAAAATAATCATGCCAGAGGGGCGCATGATTACTTGCCAGAGGGGCGGGCGCCTTCAATGGTCGAAGGGGCGCCTTCACTTGCCAGAGGGGCGCTATCACTGGTCGGAGGGGCGCCGTCACTGGTCGAAGAGGCTCAGACGCACACCCAGAAAACATGGGTGGAAATAAGGGTGGATGTTTTCAGATAAAAGTTAGTGTGGCAAACTATCACATTGCCTGTTTATTTTCCATGCTTGAAGTGAAAATAATCATTTTAAAGCCAGGGACCGTTCAAATCTGACAAAAGTTGGTGGGGCCAAGCGGGAAGTTGTTGGACCATTTGAAGAAATTCCACCCGCCCTTCACTTCACAATAAAAGTTAGTGGGGCAAAATATCAAAATATATTCAAAATATATTCCACCCGCCCTTCACTTCAAAATAAAAGTTAGTGGGGCAAAATATCACATTGCCTGGTTGAAGTGAAAATAATCATGCCAGAGGGGCGCATGATTACTTGCCAGAGGGGCGGGCGCCTTCAATGGTCGAAGGGGCGCCTTCACTTGCCAGAGGGGCGCCATCACTGGTCGGAGGGGCGCCGTCACTGGTCGAAGAGGCTCAGACTTACACCCAGAAAACATGGGTGGAAATAAGGGTGGATGTTTTCAGATAAAAGTTAGTGTGGCAAACTATCACATTGCCTGTTTATTTTCCATGCTTGAAGTGAAAATAATCATTTTAAAGCCAGGGACCGTTCAAATCTGACAAAAGTTGGTGGGGCCAAGCGGGAAGTTGTTGGACCATTTGAAGAAATTCCACCCGCCCTTCACTTCACAATAAAAGTTAGTGGAGCAAAATATCAAAATATATTCAAAATATATTCCACCCGCCCTTCACTTCAAAATAAGAGTTAGTGGGGCAAAATATCACATTGCCTGGTTGAAGTGAAAATAATCATGCCAGAGGGGCGCATGATTACTTGCCAGAGGGGCGGGCGCCTTCAATGGTCGAAGGGGCGCCTTCACTTGCCAGAGGGGCGCCATCACTGGTCGGAGGGGCGCCGTCACTGGTCGAAGAGGCACACCCAGAAAACATGGGTGGAAATAAGGGTGGATGTTTTCAGATAAAAGTTAGTGTGGCAAACTATCACATTGCCTGTTTATTTTCCATGCTTGAAGTGAAAATAATCATTTTAAAGCCAGGGACCGTTCAAATCTGACAAAAGTTGGTGGGGCCAAGCGGGAAGTTGTTGGACCATTTGAAGAAATTCCACCCGCCCTTCACTTCACAATAAAAGTTAGTGGGGCAAAATATCAAAATATATTCAAAGTATATTCCACCCGCCCTTCACTTCAAAATAAAAGTTAGTGGGGCAAAATATCACATTGCCTGGTTGAAGTGAAAATAATCATGCCAGAGGGGCGCATGATTACTTGCCAGAGGGGCGGGCGCCTTCAATGGTCGAAGGGGCGCCTTCACTTGCCAGAGGGGCGCTATCACTGGTCGGAGGGGCGCCGTCACTGGTCGAAGAGGCTCAGACGCACACCCAGAAAACATGGGTGGAAATAAGGGTGGATGTTTTCAGATAAAAGTTAGTGTGGCAAACTATCACATTGCCTGTTTATTTTCCATGCTTGAAGTGAAAATAATCATTTTAAAGCCAGGGACCGTTCAAATCTGACAAAAGTTGGTGGGGCCAAGCGGGAAGTTGTTGGACCATTTGAAGAAATTCCACCCGCCCTTCACTTCACAATAAAAGTTAGTGGGGCAAAATATCAAAATATATTCAAAATATATTCCACCCGCCCTTCACTTCAAAATAAAAGTTAGTGGGGCAAAATATCACATTGCCTGGTTGAAGTGAAAATAATCATGCCAGAGGGGCGCATGATTACTTGCCAGAGGGGCGGGCGCCTTCAATGGTCGAAGGGGCGCCTTCACTTGCCAGAGGGGCGCCATCACTGGTCGGAGGGGCGCCGTCACTGGTCGAAGAGGCTCAGACGCACACACAGAAAACATGGGTGGAAATAAGGGTGGATGTTTTCAGATAAAAGTTAGTGTGGCAAACTATCACATTGCCTGTTTATTTTCCATGCTTGAAGTGAAAATAATCATTTTAAAGCCAGGGACCGTTCAAATCTGACAAAAGTTGGTGGGGCCAAGCGGGAAGTTGTTGGACCATTTGAAGAAATTCCACCCGCCCTTCACTTCACAATAAAATTTAGTCGGGCAAAATATCAAAATATATTCAAAATATAACCCGCCCTTCACTTCAAAATAAAAGTTAGTGGGGCAAAATATCACATTGCCTGGTTGAAGTGAAAATAATCATGCCAGAGGGGCGCATGATTACTTGCCAGAGGGGCGGGCGCCTTCAATGGTCGAAGGGGCGCCTTCACTTGCCAGAGGGGCGCTATCACTGGTCGGAGGGGCGCCGTCACTGGTCGAAGAGGCTCAGACGCACACCCAGAAAACATGGGTGGAAATAAGGGTGGATGTTTTCAGATAAAAGTTAGTGTGGCAAACTATCACCTTGCCTGTTTATTTTCCATGCTTGAAGTGAAAATAATCATTTTAAAGCCAGGGACCGTTCAAATCTGACAAAAGTTGGTGGGGCCAAGCGGGAAGTTGTTGGACCATTTGAAGAAATTCCACCCGCCCTTCACTTCACAATAAAAGTTAGTGGGGCAAAATATCAAAATATATTCAAAATATATTCCACCCGCCCTTCACTTCAAAATAAAAGTTAGTGGGGCAAAATATCACATTGCCTGGTTGAAGTGAAAATAATCATGCCAGAGGGGCGCATGATTACTTGCCAGAGGGGCGGGCGCCTTCAATGGTCGAAGGGGCGCCTTCACTTGCCAGAGGGGCGCCATCACTGGTCGGAGGGGCGCCGTCACTGGTCGAAGAGGCTCAGACGCACACACAGAAAACATGGGTGGAAATAAGGGTGGATGTTTTCAGATAAAAGTTAGTGTGGCAAACTATCACATTGCCTGTTTATTTTCCATGCTTGAAGTGAAAATAATCATTTTAAAGCCAGGGACTGTTCAAATCTGACAAAAGTTGGTGGGGCCAAGCGGGAAGTTGTTGGACCATTTGAAGAAATTCCACCCGCCCTTCACTTCACAATAAAATTTAGTCGGGCAAAATATCAAAATATATTCAAAATATATTCCACCCGCCCTTCACTTCAAAATAAAAGTTAGTGGGGCAAAATATCACATTGCCTGGTTGAAGTGAAAATAATCATGCCAGAGGGGTGCATGATTACTTGCCAGAGGGGCGGGCGCCTTCAATGGTCGAAGGGGCGCCTTCACTTGCCAGAGGGGCGCTATCACTGGTCGGAGGGGCGCCGTCACTGGTCGAAGAGGCTCAGACGCACACCCAGAAAACATGGGTGGAAATAAGGGTGGATGTTTTCAGATAAAAGTTAGTGTGGCAAACTATCACATTGCCTGTTTATTTTCCATGCTTGAAGTGAAAATAATCATTTTAAAGCCAGGGACCGTTCAAATCTGACAAAAGTTGGTGGGGCCAAGCGGGAAGTTGTTGGACCATTTGAAGAAATTCCACCCGCCCTTCACTTCACAATAAAAGTTAGTGGGGCAAAATATCAAAATATATTCAAAATATATTCCACCCGCCCTTCACTTCAAAATAAAAGTTAGTGGGGCAAAATATCACATTGCCTGGTTGAAGTGAAAATAATCATGCCAGAGGGGCGCATGATTACTTGCCAGAGGGGCGGGCGCCTTCAATGGTCGAAGGGGCGCCTTCACTTGCCAGAGGGGCGCCATCACTGGTCGGAGGGGCGCCGTCACTGGTCGAAGAGGCTCAGACGCACACACAGAAAACATGGGTGGAAATAAGGGTGGATGTTTTCAGATAAAAGTTAGTGTGGCAAACTATCACATTGCCTGTTTATTTTCCATGCTTGAAGTGAAAATAATCATTTTAAAGCCAGGGACCGTTCAAATCTGACAAAAGTTGGTGGGGCCAAGCGGGAAGTTGTTGGACCATTTGAAGAAATTCCACCCGCCCTTCACTTCACAATAAAATTTAGTCGGGCAAAATATCAAAATATATTCAAAATATAACCCGCCCTTCACTTCAAAATAAAAGTTAGTGGGGCAAAATATCACATTGCCTGGTTGAAGTGAAAATAATCATGCCAGAGGGGCGCATGATTACTTGCCAGAGGGGCGGGCGCCTTCAATGGTCGAAGGGGCGCCTTCACTTGCCAGAGGGGCGCTATCACTGGTCGGAGGGGCGCCGTCACTGGTCGAAGAGGCTCAGACGCACACCCAGAAAACATGGGTGGAAATAAGGGTGGATGTTTTCAGATAAAAGTTAGTGTGGCAAACTATCACCTTGCCTGTTTATTTTCCATGCTTGAAGTGAAAATAATCATTTTAAAGCCAGGGACCGTTCAAATCTGACAAAAGTTGGTGGGGCCAAGCGGGAAGTTGTTGGACCATTTGAAGAAATTCCACCCGCCCTTCACTTCACAATAAAAGTTAGTGGGGCAAAATATCAAAATATATTCAAAATATATTCCACCCGCCCTTCACTTCAAAATAAAAGTTAGTGGGGCAAAATATCACATTGCCTGGTTGAAGTGAAAATAATCATGCCAGAGGGGCGCATGATTACTTGCCAGAGGGGCGGGCGCCTTCAATGGTCGAAGGGGCGCCTTCACTTGCCAGAGGGGCGCCATCACTGGTCGGAGGGGCGCCGTCACTGGTCGAAGAGGCTCAGACGCACACACAGAAAACATGGGTGGAAATAAGGGTGGATGTTTTCAGATAAAAGTTAGTGTGGCAAACTATCACATTGCCTGTTTATTTTCCATGCTTGAAGTGAAAATAATCATTTTAAAGCCAGGGACTGTTCAAATCTGACAAAAGTTGGTGGGGCCAAGCGGGAAGTTGTTGGACCATTTGAAGAAATTCCACCCGCCCTTCACTTCACAATAAAATTTAGTCGGGCAAAATATCAAAATATATTCAAAATATATTCCACCCGCCCTTCACTTCAAAATAAAAGTTAGTGGGGCAAAATATCACATTGCCTGGTTGAAGTGAAAATAATCATGCCAGAGGGGTGCATGATTACTTGCCAGAGGGGCGGGCGCCTTCAATGGTCGAAGGGGCGCCTTCACTTGCCAGAGGGGCGCTATCACTGGTCGGAGGGGCGCCGTCACTGGTCGAAGAGGCTCAGACGCACACCCAGAAAACATGGGTGGAAATAAGGGTGGATGTTTTCAGATAAAAGTTAGTGTGGCAAACTATCACATTGCCTGTTTACTTTCCATGCTTGAAGTGAAAATAATCATTTTAAAGCCAGGGACCGTTCAAATCTGACAAAAGTTGGTGGGGCCAAGCGGGAAGTTGTTGGACCATTTGAAGAAATTCCACCCGCCCTTCACTTCACAATAAAAGTTAGTGGGGCAAAATATCAAAATATATTCAAAATATATTCCACCCGCCCTTCACTTCAAAATAAAAGTTAGTGGGGCAAAATATCACATTGCCTGGTTGAAGTGAAAATAATCATGCCAGAGGGGCGCATGATTACTTGCCAGAGGGGCGGGCGCCTTCAATGGTCGAAAAGGGGCGCCTTCACTTGCCAGAGGGGCGCCATCACTGGTCGGAGGGGCGCCGTCACTGGTCGAAGAGGCTCAGACGCACACCCAGAAAACATGGGTGGAAATAAGGGTGGATGTTTTCAGATAAAAGTTAGTGTGGCAAACTATCACATTGCCTGTTTATTTTCCATGCTTGAAGTGAAAATAATCATTTTAAAGCCAGGGACCGTTCAAATCTGACAAAAGTTGGTGGGGCCAAGCGGGAAGTTGTTGGACCATTTGAAGAAATTCCACCCGCCCTTCACTTCACAATAAAAGTTAGTAGGGCAAATAACAAAATATATTCAAAATATATTCCACCCGCCCTTCACTTCAAAATAAAAGTTAGTGGGGCAAAATATCACATTGCCTGGTTGAAGTGAAAATAATCATGCCAGAGGGGCGCATGATTACTTGCCAGAGGGGCGGGCGCCTTCAATGGTCGAAGGGGCGCCTTCACTTGCCAGAGGGGCGCTATCACTGGTCGGAGGGGCGCCGTCACTGGTCGAAGAG
>JAXIVJ010001081.1:0-2500 GCA_036785665.1 Chirona hameri | reverse complement strand
GGCGGGCAGCTCAGACCGCACAGTGGCCTCGGCCACGTCAGAGCCGGCGCACGGCGCGCTGCAGCACCGATAAACTGGTGGAACGACGGGTGGTACCAGGCTCGCGCTCGGCTGGCGCAGAGTTCCCTGAAGCCGCCTAGTTGGGCCGTACCGTCACACCACTGCCCGTCCTAGTTCGGTCCAGTGAGGTCGTCGGCTCCATTACAGCACCGCCCTGTCACTGATTGGTCTGTTCATGTCACTGATTGGTCGCCACAGCTGGTCTGCGTCACTGATTGGTCGCCACAGCTGGTCTGTGCCTCTGATTGGTCGCCACAGCTGGTCTGAGCCTCTGATTGGTCGCCACAGTTAGCCTCTAGCGGGTGGCGGTCCCCCGTCCGCCTCCTCCAGTTCACTGAGGGCCACATCAAGGTCTGCCCAGTCATCGCTGTTTCTCCTCCTCCTGGGTTGGCAGGTGGGGGTCCGGCGGCCGGCCGGCGTCTGCTGCCGCTCCGCCCAGGCAGTAGTCGTGACCAGCAGCTGGCCGGTCAGCCAGAGCAGCTGGTGCGCCAGCCGCGCCGGCTCCAGCTCGCCCGTGCGCCAGCCGGTCGCGCAGCCGCGCCCCGGCCGACCACACCAGCATGTCGCACGGCTGGCAAAGCACCGGGGTCGCCGCAGAGGGCGCGCAGCGGGCCGCCGCCGCCGCCAGCACCAGGTCTTCCAGCGTGGTGTAGAGCATCTGGTGCTCGGCGGTCAGTTGCCGCTGGCGCCGCGGCAGTGAACGAACCGACGACGGCGGTAGAGGGGCGAGCGCCAGCCGCCAGTGGGGCCGCATCACCACCGGCACAAACTGCGAACGGAGCACGAGCCGCCACAAGCCGTCCACCTAACGCCCGCTGACCGCCGGGAGCTGCAGACGAGTCAGCAGCGCCTCGTCTCGTCTTGCCTGGAGACATGGAAGGAATACACATCAACACCATGCTAATGCACCAGCACAATTTCTATTATGATTGCAACTCGAGACTTTGAGCCTTGAGAACCTGATGCGAGCACATCTGCTCTTGTCACTGGCTGCGCCAACGTAGTATCGGAAAAAACCTGGATATTGATGCATTTGATGTTTCAACCGAGTCACACATGCGGCGAAATGGAATTAACGCGATGTAATGATCAACTTACTATGTGTTGACCACCTCAGATGTCCTTCGCATTTGGGCGCAGATGAGACTTGTATGCCTCCACTGTAGGCACAGCTCTTCAATGCGTATTGTTGCCACTGTCCATACAGCAGCCGGTGACGCCAGGCAGGTGATCACCCTGAAACAGATAGACAATCATTTAACACAGAGATTCAGCCTAAAAAAGTTACCATTCAAAGGAAAATAATGACCTTTTCCAAACACAAAAATGGAGTTAGCACTTAACATGGGAAGAAGCACTCAACTCTAAGTAAATCCAATCACATTTTGCATCAAAATGTGCCTAACCAAAGTTATTTCAAGTTAAAGTTGATAAGCGTTCCACGCTTTTAACGGTTGGTACTAAGAAAATAGGTACTCGGTAACGAATTCACTGCCCGAGCTCAAATTAGCCTCCCTACGCATTGCTATTTATCATGAAGGGTATATAATATGCAGACATGTGCCATGTCCAAAAAAAATATGATCAAGATCCACAAGATCCCACGACAAAATTATTTTTCAGGATCCAGGATCCACAGGATCCCACGGCAAAATGATCCTGCAGGATATAATATTCATAAGATCCCACGACAAAATGATTTTCCAGAATAAAAGATCCACAGGATCCCACGACAAAATGAAAATGACACTGCAGGATCCAAGATCCACAAGATCCCTAGACAAAACGTTTTGTTCTTCTATAGGATCGAAGATCCACAGGATCCCATGACAAAATAATCCTAGAGGATCATTTTGTCCTAGATGATCCTAGATGATCATTTTGTCCACAAGATATCTGTAAGATCCAGGATCTGTAGGACCAACAACAAAAATATCCATTATCCAGATCCCCCCCCCCCCCAAAAAAAATATGTATAATATCCAGAGTACCCAGAATACAAAGGCAAACATAACAGAAATCCAGGATAAACAAGAAACTGAGGCATGTTTGCACCTGTACGTAGGAACATTTTGAAAAGTGTGTGTGTGTGTGGGGGTGGGGGGGGGGGGGGGGGGGGGGGGTGGGGGGGGGGGAGCTGCAACCTCAACGGGATAAACACCAAATGTCACTAGGACATTTTTTCTTTAAAATGTTTGTCATGAGTAACTTATTATTAGTTGACCAAATAGCAGTAATTGTAACACCATCGTGTTTGTATCGTCAAGGCGCTTCGAAACATTATTAATGGTGAACCGTGGCCTGGCTAGGTCAATTTCAAAATTTGACCTCATGTCAAGGTCATTTGGTGACAAAGGTAAGTCATGTTGCATATGGGGCGATGCGACTCGAGACAACAGTGGTGTCATTCGCACGTCTTTATTTTATCAAGAGTTATTGA